>PVIR01022162.1:0-28551 GCA_004026965.1 Petromus typicus
TTTGAGTGTTTCCTGATCTCTGACCTGCCCTGTTATCTGGTGCTGTTTGTTGCAAGTCACTTTCCTCCTAATAGTTAGGAACCTTAAAATAGCAGTGTTTCGTGGGTTGTTCTTTGCAGTCTGTATTGGGACCTAAAGAAACAGCCCTAGTTCTGGCACACTATATGAGGCACTCAATCAATACAGTCAGAACACCTTCTCCTGTCTGCTTAGAGGCAGGGAGACTGTGGCTTCTGAACTGCTACAATGGCACTGTCTGAGATTGCAATGGGCCCACCTGCTCAGCAATACAGAGTCTCTGGGCTCACTTGTGCAGTTGGCCTGGAGGCCAGTGGGCTGTAGGCCCTGTGCAGTTGCAATGGTAGGGGCTGTTGTTCCAACAGGCTCACCTACTCACCCATACAAGCTGACTGGATGTGCTTCTGCAGTTACTGTGGAGAAAGTTGGACTCTGACCTGCTAACCTCAGTCCCTGGGTGCTCTTCCAGCGTAGGCCTGAAAGCCAGCAAGCTCCAAAGCCGGCGCAGATTCAGTGACGCAGACTCGGTGCCGCAGTAGCCGTTTCCCGAGCCACCCAAAGCTAAACTCAGTCCCTGGGCACTCCTCCAGCGTGGGTCTGGAGGCCAGCAAGCTCCAACCCCGGCGCAGATTCGGCGGCACAGCCGCCGTCTCCCGAGCCACCCACTGCTGATCTCAGTCCCTGGGCGCTCTTCCGGTGTAGGCCTGGAGGCCAGTTAGCTCCAACCCTGGCGCAGACTCGGTGACACAGATTCGGTGCCACAGTCGTCGTTTCCTGAGCTGCCCGCTGCTAAACTCAGTCCCTGGGCACTCCTCCAGCGTAGGCCTGGAAGCCAGCAAGCTCCAACCCCGGCGCAGACTCGGTGACGCAGACTCAGTGCCGCAGTCACCCTTTCCTGAGCCGCCCGCTGCTAAACTCAGTCCCTGGGCGCTCTTCCGGTGTGGGCCTGGAGGCCAGTAAGCTCCAACCCCAGCGCAGATTCGGTGGCACAGTCACCGTTTCCCGAGCCACCCGCTGCTAACCTCAGTCCCTTGGCGCTCTTCCGGTGTGGGCCTGGAGGCCAGTAAGTCTGAACTTGCATCCAAAGACCAAAACCTTTCTCCCACTACTTCCTAGAAGAATTTAACCTGAGTGAGTAAACTTATTACCCTTCTCTGTTCTACAATCGAATAGAAAAATACCTCGTTAGTCAGAGTAATTTGCATACAAGAATATCTATTAAGTTTTTTCCTGATTCTAACATTTGTGAAATCCAATCACAATTCCACTTATTAACAGTCATTAGTAGCCTATAAATAACACACAATCCTTTAGGTACAGAAACTAAGCTATGAGCTTGTTTGAAATGTAAACAACCTATTCATGAATTTGCTAATTGTAATTCCCTGTTTGGCCTTTGGCCAACCTTCATTCCCAGGAAATGGCCAGTGATAGAAATGTTATGATGAATCCTGGCTGGCAGGTGAAGAGTTGGGATTTGTAGGTGTCTAATATGGAAATCTGCAAACCTATTACATTTATTTACCCAGGAAATCTCTATTGAGTACTGAAATTGCCATTACAAATTGTGTTGCTAGAAATATGAGTGTACATATATTGCTGGGGCATGATGCACTGAGTTCTTTTTGGAAAGATATCAAAAAATAGTTGGGTCAAATGGAACACCCAGTTTTAGTTCTTTGAGAAATCTCCACACTGATTTCCACATTATTTACACCCACAAACAGCAGAATTCCTTTCTCCCCACAGCCTTACCTGCATTTATTATTAGTTGATTGCTAAATAACAGCCATTCTTTCTAGAGTCAGATGGAATTTCAACATTGTTTTAATTTGAATCACTCAAATGACCAGTGATGTTAAAGAGTTTTTCATATATTTATTTCTTGTTTGTATTTCTTCAGCTCAGAACTGTCTACTCATTTCAAATGCTCAATTTTAGATTGGGTCTTTAAATTTGGGAAGTCTGATTTTTTTTTTTTTAGTTCTTTATATATTCTAGATAGTAGTCCTTTGTCTAAGAAACAGCTAGCAAAAATCTTTCCCACACTGTGGGTTGTCTCTTCAATTCTATTGGTAGTTTTTCTTGTTGTATAAAAGCATTTTTAAAAGATGAGATCCCAGTTGTAGATTCTTTGTGATAGTTTCTGCTTGAACAGAATTTTATTCATAAAGTCTGTCTACACTAATATCTTTGAGAGTTCTACCTGTCCTGTCTTCAGCAGATTTAGTGTTCATGGTGCTTTGTTTTCTTTTGTTTTGTTCATTTGTTTGCTTTTGAGATAGGGTCTCGCTTTGTAGTTCAGGCTGGCCCTGAGCTCACTATGTAGCTCATGCAAGCATCAAACTCAGCAATCCTCCTACCTCTGCCTCCCAAGTGCTGGGTTTACAGGGGTGAACCACCATACTCAGCACTGTATTGTGTGGTACTGACTGCTGGTGATTATGAGCCACCACACCTGGCTTTGTTGGATGTGGTTACCGGCAATCAATCTCCAGACCTTGTGCTTGCAAGGCAGGCGCCAAAACTTCTGAGATAAATCCCCCGCTCCAGTGTTTTGTTTTGTTTTGTTTTGTTTTTTGAGATAGGGTCTCACTTTGTAGTTCAGGCTGGCCCTGAGCTCAGCCTCAAACTCACATCACAGCAATCCTCCTGCCTCTGCCTCCCCAGTGCTGGGATTACAGGCATGAGCCACCACGCCCAGCACTGTGGTATGTGGTGCTGGTTGCTGCTGGGTGTGAGTCTCCACGCCCAGTATTGTTATGTGGTTACCGGGGATAGAACCCAGGCCCTTGTGCTTGCAATACAGGTGCTGGAATCACTGAGCTATATCCCCGCCCATTTCAGTGTCTTCTAATCTGCTGCACTGATCCTCTGGTCTGGTTTTGTTTGTTTAGGATTTTTTTTTCTAGTACCACACTGTTTTACTATCACAGTAGCTTTGCAGTATAATTTCAGGTTGAGAATTATAATGCCTCCTGCCTCGCCTTTCTTTCTTTCTTTTTTTTTTTAAGGTTTTTTGAGACAGGGTCTGGGTTTGTGGTTCAGGCTGGCCCTGATCTCAGCCTCAAACTCACATCACAGCTATCCTCCTGCCTCTGCCTCCGGAGTGCTGGGATTACAGGCATGAGCCACCACGCCCGGCACTGTAGTATGTGGTACTGGTTGCTGCTGGGCATGAGTCTCCAAGCCCAGTATTGTTATGTGGTTGCTGGGGATTGAACCCAAGTCCTTGTGCTTGCAAGACAGGTGCCAGAACCACTGAGCCAAGTCCCCAGCCCCTGCCTCGCCTTTCTTGCTTCAGTTCTTCCTTGGGTTCCAAGTACCCAGTTATCTCCTTCTCTCCTCACACCCCGGTATTCCAGTGTCAAGACACAAAAGCTCAGAGAGGCTCTTTCTCTGCTGTTCACCACTCCATTCTTTCAGAAATTTGCTTCCAAACTTAAGAACAAGATTTTTTGAAATAGCAAAGGATTTGTATGAAGAATGTTATTCACAGACTGGGGATTTGGCTCAGTGGTTCCGGCCCCTGTCTTGCAAGCGCAAGGACCCAGGTTCAATCCCCAGTTAATCACATACAATACTGGGCATGGAGACTCATGCCCAGGAGCAATCAGTACCACATACCACAGTGCCGGGCGTGGTGGCTCACGCCTGTAATCCCAGCACTCGGGAGGCAGAGGCAGGAGGATTGCTGTGATGTGAGTTGGAGGCTGAGCTTGGGGCCAGCCTGAACTACAAAGTGAGACCCTGTCTCAAAAAAAAAAAAATGTTATTCACAGAATTGATAATATTTATTTAATTTATTAATTTAATATTTATTTAATTTATTTAACAAGACTGACTCATTATAAGCAACAGAGGGTGCCATAAACACAAGCTTGTAACATGCAGACAACTATATGAAGGACTGATGAGACTAGAAATATTAATTAAATTTTGATCACTTCCATTCTCCATTTTCCTATTTCTATTCCCTAAAAATTCAACCTTCACTTCTATCCATCAGTATTTTTCCTTGGTTTAAATTTGATGTCATTACATTCCTATAAATGAGTAAATCTCAATGTTGACTGCTAAACTTTGAAGTATAATTTTTTTCTTATTTCATATTTTCTTATTTCTTATTTCTTATTTCATTTTTTCATAATGCAGGGGAAAATGCTGGAAAAGAATTCTTGTGTGATATAGTAGTTCAGTCTGAGTAGAGGTGCCTCATCCATATGTTGGGACTGTTGGAATGTGTGTTGCCTAAATAACTCTCCAGAGTTCAGGACAGTTTTCCATTTCCTCCTTTGATCCAGACCAAGTGCTGAATGAATATCACTGGTCATTTTCCTGCCACTTACATGATTGCTTGGCTCTTGACTACTTCAGATGTTTTCTTTGGGTTTAGAGGGAAGAAGACCAGGAACATTAAAGGAATATTACAAAGGAAGAAAGTGCTTTGAGTCAGATGAGTCTGGATCATGGGGAAGATATCACTGGAAGATAACTAGATGTCAAGAAACCTTTGTCTTATCTAGTGGAAAGCCACATTTAATGAAAGGTGACACTACCAAAGCCATCTTTAGGAAGACGAGCCTAGTGTCATCCTGCACAACCTCAAAGGCCACTGTCAGGATCCAGGAGGCATGACGAGGTCTCTTGTAGGAAGGTAGGAGAGACTGACAGAAGGGGCAGGCAGAGACACAAAGGAAAGGGTCCACTCCAGATTCACCACAGGGGAGAGTAAACAACACTTGGCTACTCCCTGGAATGGAGTAGTGCAGGGTTAAACTCTGAGGGGTTGAGTCTACAGAATCTGAGCCATCCAGCCTGCAAGAATAAGGACACCACGGAAAGGAGTGCCATGCTCACAGCAGAAGTGCAGCTGTTCACAGACAGGATGAGTAGGATGTCCTCCACAGCTTCCACATGTTGCCCCTTGTATCCCAGCCTTCTTTTGTAACTAGACTTGTCTAGCTCTCAGGTTCTTATTTGGAGTAATGAAAACTGAAACTGACAAAGTAGCAAATGTTAAGAGGCATGGAATGGCCAAATGCATATTTACTAGCCAGAATAAAACAGAAGCACTCTGCTAGTCAGAGAGGGGTGTCTTCAGGTGGATGCTATAGATGTTTAGGTATATTGACTTTTTTTTTTTTTTTTATGTTTTTGGTACCGGTGACAGAAAACAGGGATGTTCCTGGTTGCAGATAGGCTTCTAGTGTCTGGAAAACAAGCTGTTTCATTTGTATTTCACTTCCTCCAAGGACTCTCCCCTTTGGACTGTTCTTTGTCTCTTGCATTTTATTAGGCCCCCTAATAGTCCACTTTGGTATGCTAACCCACTTAAGGTCTGATGTTTAGTTTACTTAAAGGTACCTTTCAGTCCCTGAGCCCTACCTTCCTAATTTCGCTTATCTTCTGGCTTCACTTTGATCTTTTATAAAAATTTTCTCTGTTCAGTGGACACCACCTTCGTGTCTTTCAGCCACAAAGACATATTTAGAACTTTTTCTTAATGTGGTCTCAGTTTTAGCCAATGGCAAAACAAAATTCTCTTCACATAAAGGAGTTGTCTACTCCAGATTTTTGTATAAAACATCATCCCCTCCAGACCACCTCATCCAGTCCACAGCATACCTGCTCCCCACCCTGGTACAGGCCACATCAATCACACCCTCCCTGAGTGTCCTCCCTGTCTTCCCAGCCCTGAGAAATTCAAGGCCTCGGTGCAGCCCAAGCTGCAGCTGCCCATTACCTGGGAGAGTTAATAAGAAATTCACCTTCCCTCCCTGCACAAATGAATTCCAGGCAGTTCATTCTCACAGGAAATAAATTTTAAAATGGAAATTAAACAAAACAATTGCTAGCAAAGGTAATAATGTGTTTCCCCTGAATTCTGCCTCTGAGAGGAATATATTACCATTCCCAAGATCATAGAAGGCTCACAGAAACTGCTCCAGGCACCAGGGTTTGGGATGGACAGACTCTGCGACTCTGGCATCCAAATTCTGCTGCCCCATCAGGCTATTGAATGAGTTTCAAAACCACAAAATATTTGAAATGCTCTGGCTTTATGTAGGTAAAGGCCTGTGCACTTGCTTTTGAATCCTCTGTGGCCCAGAGATGTGATGCTTTTGTCCCTAACAGTATTTCCAGCACCAATCAAGACTTTGAGAACTATAACATAGTGATTAAGAGACAAGCTTTTGGTGGATACAGTCTCTTCCATTTACTACCTGTGTGACCTTGGGCAAATTACTTAAATTCTCTAGGCTTTGGTTTCTTATCTGTTAAATAGGATAAAAATACTTCATAGGATGATTGTGAAAGCAAATAAATTAAGCCTTGCAAAGCCTAGTACTTCACAGATCATAAGTGCTCAATAAATGTCAGCTTTTATTATTATCCTATTTTTTAAAGGTCTCCAGGGGTGAAGTAAATATTTTACAATTTAAACCAGATCCCATGTGACCTATTGTTTAGAAGTGTGATTTAGTGTGTTTCTTTATAATACTTAAAAAGTATTATATCTTTAAACAAAACTTGTAGAAGTAGCAATCTGAATCAGGAAACTGGCAACAGAACTGAGTGGAACAGCTTCTGTTTAATAGTTTAGACCCCACTAATCAGGAAAATCACAAAATTGTTCATTGAAATGTCACTAAAAGGGGTTTCAGGCTACCTACAAGCAAATATGCTCCAGGATATTTCTTTTCTGCAGAATAAAAAAATTAAGTATAGTATTTATAGGTGAGCACTATAGTCAAATTAGTAGCTAGAAATACTAAGAAAACAATATTATTCTTATTTTCTTATTAATATAAGCAGGTATCAAGAAATATTGAAATGATAGACACGTAAGAAACTTGGATGTAAAGTTTTAGTCCTAAAAATGATACCTTATGAAGGTGAATTGAATGAATCAAATTTGCTTTTCATTTAATCCTGAGGAAATCAATCAGAGCTAGTTTAAAAGAAAATTTCAGATAACCTTGGAGTTTAGCACAAAGTATCTCCATTTTAAAATGGAATATTATGTACCTTTGAAAAACAGTAGCAGAACTGTTAATGAGGGTATACATACAACTTAGATCAAGGGCAACTCACTGTACTTTAAAATTACTTGTGAATTTTAACATTTTGATAAAGAATTCTACCTCCATTGTGTAAGTTTCACAAAATAATTTTGACACTGTATAAAAAGGGAGTATTTATACAGTGATATTGAGAATATTTATCATTGTGTCATTCATAGTAATTAAAAGGTGTCTCCAAGTTAGATAATGAACACTTTGAGTTTATAAACTGTTTAGCTGTGTATAGATGTATTCATTGCCATTATTTGCTAAATTTTCTCTGCTAATATTCTACTTTGGTGTTTGATTTTTCTTATTCCACCAGATTTCAAGCAAGGAGTCATTTCTTTTCAATTAAAATCTTTATTGGTACATTATGAATACACATCATTATCACATTCAACATTGAGAGTTTGTACCAGAATACAACAAGACTTGATTCTCATGTTTATAGCAGCTCAGTTTGTGATTGCTAAGTCTTGGAAACAACCAAAATATCCATCAACAGGAGACTGGATAAAGAAGATATGGTTCTTTTATAGAATGGAGTATTATTCTGCCATTAAAAATGACAAGATTGAGTCATTCATAGTCAAATGGATGTACCTTGAGGACATCCTCATAAGTGAAAAAAATAGGTCACAGATGTGTAAATATCATATCTTTTCTCTTGTATGAGAAAAGGAAGATGTAAATGAGTTCTAGTATATACAGTTGATACTGTGAAATAGAAAATATTTAAAAGGAGGCATTTTTAACAGTGGTTAGGAGCTAGAGATCTTGGGTCCAGCAGGCTGTTGTTCAAAGTGTTCTGGTGCACTCTCCTTAACTTCTTAATTTCCTATCTGCAAAATGTATGTTATGGCTTTGTTTCCCTAAAGCTTCATGTGGTCATGGATGAGGCCTTTTTGGAGGTGGCTAAATCTAGAATGTGTGAAGCTGGAATTGATTCATGATGCGATGGTAGGCACAAGGATACTAAGATTCAGGGTGTCTGTTCTAACCACCCTACGTAGTATAGGTAAGATTTAAAGGGCAGAAAAACATTGTTGAGGCCTCTGTTGCTTTTGCTACTATGTAGGCACCAAAAACTATTCGCCTATGCAGTGCCCCTCGGTCAAGCCACACTTCATTGGAGCTAGCCAATTATGGGTTACAAGCTCTACAAACTGTAAGCTAAATAAACCTTTGATCCTTTAATTTTGCATATGGAATATTTTTTTTTCAATAACAGGGAAAGTAGCTAACACAGAATTTCATAACAGAGAAGTGGAGTCATTGTTGTGAGTACACCTGACCACCTGTTTCAGGAGCCTTCAGGACTGCCTTGTGGAAAGAGTTTGGAAAGTTTCAGAGGTACTGGCTGAGAAAGTAGGGCTGAATATTAGTCTGTACTTGATAGGACATTTTGGTCAGAGATCCGAAGACCAGAATGCTGATAGAAATTCTGCAAATAAAGATCTGACTGATAAGGTCTCTACTAGGAAGAAAGACTGCACTGGCTGTCATACTGTAGACAATGTATGTTACACCTTGGAAGAAAGTTTGTCTGCATTCTGATGAGAGACTGACTGAGACTGGGATTAAGGGTGGAGAACTAATTAATCTGGCAGAAGAAATTTCAAAACACTTGAATGTTGAAGCAGTGGAATGGCAAATATTGGGGGATTTTAGCCATATCTATGTTGAGCATCAAGAGCAAAGAGCACAGGAGAATGATTCAAAATATATAAATTCTGATTGCTGGAAAGGAACAGGAGAATAGAAAAGTTGGCCTGAGGTCATAAAAAAAAAAAAAAAAAACAGCAGGACTCCAGAATTTGCAGCTTCAAAACTGCAAATGTGGAAGACTTTGCTTTAAGAAGAGAGCCCTACTTGGAGACTCACGCCCAGCAGCAATCAGTACCACATACCACCGTGCTAGGCATGGTGGCTTATGCCTGTAATCCCAGAACTCCGGAGGCAGAGGCAAGAGGATTGCTGTGATGTGAGTTGGAGGCTGAGCTCAGGGCCAGCCTGAACTACAAAGTGAGACCTTGTCTCAAAAAACCTAAAAAGAGAGAGGGAGAGAGAGAAAGAGAGAGAGAGAGAGCCCTAAAACAACAAATGTGTTCCAGGATGGCAGCAGCCTGGAGAATTTGTTCCTCAGGATTGGGTTCAAAGTTCTCAGAGATCCAAGCACTCAACCCCCACAGCCAAAGAAGGAAGTCTAGCTACTGCTCCAGCTCATGGCAGACCTTGGCATTATCTACATCGTGCTAGTTTATATGCATGTACAATGCTAGAGTTATGAGGTCAGGAAGGCTTCTGCCCAAATTTCAGAAAAAGGCCTTGAGGACCAGGCCCTGAGACAGCAGTGTGTGAAGCCAAAGGTGCCATGAATGTGGAATATCTGAGGAAACTGCAAGAAGGAAGCAGAGCCAGTCCAAGAAAGATGTCATGGTAGCTACAGCCACCAGAAATGCCATAAGGATGGAACCACTCAAAGCCCTTGGGAGTTCACAACTTGCTACAGATTGCCAGAGATGCTGAAAATGGAATTGTGATATTTAATGTTTGCCTTGCTGGATTTTGGACTTGCTTTGATCTCATTCCTTTGTATCCCCCTGCTTATAACTTCTGGAATGGAAGTGTCTATCTTGTGCCAATGCATGTTGGAAATGTTTATAACTTTCTATTCATTTATACACAGGCTTATGGCTAAGAATTTCCTGAAGTCTCAGAGAAGACTTTGGACTTGGATTTGTAAGCAACAGTGAAACTGTTAGGACTTTGAGAATTCTTGGAGATGGACTGAATTCTTTTTTTGCATATAGAGATAAACATAAGTCTTGCTGAGACAAGCACAGAATATTATGACTTGTGCTTCAATATCCTCCTCAAAACCTCATGCAGTAATTAGTCAGAGATGACTGTACTTAGAGTGTGTGATGCTGACATTGATTCATGGTGCAATGCTATGCTCAAAGGCAATAGGATTAAGTACATGAGTACTACTCACTCTAAATAGCATGGATAGCATAAAAGGGTAGAAAGATGCTGTTATTCCCCCTTGTTGTTTTTTGCTACCTTGTGGGTACAATGAACTGTTCTCCTGTGTCATACTCCTTTGTCCAGTCACCTTGCTTTGAAGCCAGAGGATTAAGGACTAACACTTCTACAAACTGTAAGCTAAATAGACCTTTCCTCCTCTAACTTCGTGTGTTGGGTGGTCTCAGCAGTGAACAAAAATAACTAAGATCATGGGAATTATAATAATGCCTACCTAAAAAGGTTATAAGGATTAAATGAACTAATTTACATAGAGTATATGTGTTAGGGCCTAATATCTAGGACACTATTAACTAATGACAACTATTATCTGCCAAACTCAGGTTTTGGCAAACATCACACCAAACACATCTCGACTCCAAACTCCGTGAATCTTTAGTTATCCTTAGCAAAATTTGAAAAATTATGAGGACCATGAGCATGGAGAGACTTGTCACTCTCAACTGTAACCCTGATGATTTTTCTGTGCTTACATGATGATCACACTTGGCAAGACCTGGCAGAAAAATCAAAGTGAAACCCCTCTCCCCTCTCTTCTCTTAGAGTTCAAAATTAAGAGCAACTTCAGGCATTTTTGAGACTCAAAATATCCAAGCTCATGCCTACAATTATACAGAGCCAAGAATCAGTATGCTCAGGGTGTTCATTCTAGAAACTTCTTGATGAACCAAATTCTAGAAATAATCCTTCAGAGTAGGACCCCAAAATAGCCATTGCTTGAATTTGTGCTGCCCACATCATGTTAAAGTTTTCTGAATTGGCTGTCAACCATCAGTTCGTAGGTTGCACATTATAATTTCAGACTTCAGAAACAGAATTGGCTACCTTGAGTGAACATTCTTCAGGAGAGCAGTCTCTGGACGCTGAGTTACAGCTGCCCCCTTCAGGCAGGGCGCAGAATCTCCCAATCTGTTACGGTCCCATCCTCTACTCCATTCACTGGCTTGCCTAAATCTGAGGACACGAGATTCTCTGATCTTAGTCCATTTTCTGTGTGTACATATGTACATATGTATGTTCCTGTGTTGAGAAGAGGACATAGGCTTTCAGATATTTGCGAGGAATCTTTTAGAAACTAGAACTGTTTTAAACAGTGGAGGTGGGGTTCAGCAGTATCAATGGAAGTGTTGTTATATAAGCAGGACATTTGGAGCTGATGGTTCTAAACATTATTTGCAAGTTATTCCTGTGTGGGCTGGGGAAGAGGCAGCCACATGAGGCTGGTGAGAAGTTACAGAATTCCTGCACTGTGCCCTGTCAGCAAAGTGCTGAGACAACAAACTTAACCTCTCTGTCCAGAGTGAGCCTATCAGCCATGGTTATTATATCCCACAAAAGGGAAAAGCGAAGAAGTGAATAGGGCTGAAAGAAAAAGCACTTTCCCCATTTGGATAGCTGCGCAGAACAGGAGCTGCTAGAGAAAGCCAGGAAGTGTAATTGCTGGCCTGAAAGAAAAAGGAAAAACTATAAAAGGCAAGAAAGAAAGAGGGGGGAAATTGATAATGAACAATTTACCCTCAGAGCCAACAGTTAATTAATTCTGAAAATATCTGTCAGGCTAATAGAAATGGGGGAGGGCTATGCCACATACACAATTAATAAAATAATAATAACAAAAAAGGAAAGAAAAAAGATTTTTTTAAAGGTGTTACTATCTTCTTACAGGCTGGGCCCTTGGCTTCCCAATGTCATTTTCAACACAATTTTTTTCCCCTCCGTCTCTTTTCAGAAATTGTTCTCATGAATGATTTATATATGTCTAGTTATCTGGAGTGATTTCTATGGACCCCGGCGCATTGCTGCATAATTGTTAATTTTAACGCCATAATAGCTTCAGATGGAGGAAGAGATTAGGCATTTATTGCACAATTAAATGAAACATACTTGAGAATCACAAAGGGTTCCGTAATTATTTCAGACCATTAATAAAATGGGCATTAAATTATATGGGACACAAAAGGGAAAGGAAATAGATTTTCATTACAGCAATAGAAGCTGAGAGTAGTAATAGATCCTTGTTGAATTATCTTTCTCTCTCTCTCTCTCTGAAATTAATTGTTGCCCAGCTTATTTCAAAGCAAAATAAAAGGGAGAAAAAAGTGTTTTAAAGAACCTCTGATGAAAGGGCTTTGTTTGATGGGGACAATAGCCAGTGATACACTCCAAAAAACAAGGTAATCTTTGATTCTGGCTCCTCGCCTTTGGTTCCAATGACTTTAAAGACAGATCGTTCAGTAGCTTGGGGTTCCCCGCACCTACCCTACTCCCTGCATGATGTGAAGATTCAGGAGGACTAAAGAAGGGAGCAAGTAAAGGAAGGATGACTCGTTGGCCTCTCTTTAAAGCTGCTCCTGTGGGGAGAACCTGGAGCACTGCACACAATCCATACAGCTGGACAGTATTAACATTCAGCTTGATCTTCTTGAAGGAGAATAAGGAAAGAAGGAAGGTCACTTGATTCACTGCATAATTCATTCAAGATGCATTAATTTTTGAAACAGCACTATGAAGTTGGTGCTACTAGTATCATTTCTATTTTCCAAATGAGGAAACCAAGGCTTGTGGAGTGGTTAAAAATTGGTCAAGGTTCTGCACATGCCAGTTGAGGCAGCAAGCATTTTAAGACAAATTTAATAAAGTGCCCCTTACCTCAAATTACTCCCATTCCAGTGAGAGGAGATGGACAAGCATACAGAAAAGCTTGATACTATGCCACTTACTGCTAAACATGTGAGTCACCTTCTTTTTCTTCCCTTTACCAATGTTGTGCTTTCTTAACAGAATTCAAGCTACAACTCCATCCACTACTTTGCCCTGAGTCCTCTGAGAGCAAGATCTCTGCTTAATTCTTTACAGTGTTAAAGGGATGATGACAAGAAACACCAGAATCTCTCTTCCCCTTCCATATAGACAAGCTTTCTAGGGTAAAGGGTAATGACCTCAATGAAACTAGGTTAGCCACTACTTTAAATTAGAAGCATGTGGTTACAGCAAGTGCCAATTAGCTTTATGTAATCATTCCACAATGTACACATATATTGTAACATCATGTTGTAAAGCAAATATATATATCATTCTCAATTAAAAACAGAATAAAATTAGAAAAATAATTAAATGTGAGTCTGGGATAACCATGAAAAGTATCTTGTGAGGCCTATAATCAAATGCCAATTCAGCAAATGTCAAAGTCTTAGAGATTAACTACTGCATACGTAATGGAAAATGGGGTTGAAGTGTGAGAAAAATATTGGAGTTATGGCCCAAATTCTCATATCACGCTAAACACTTGAGATGAGTGGCACCACTGCTGAAATAAGGAATTAAATTATCCATTCATCAGAAAAGATTCCTAAAGAATTTCTTTTGTTCTGCTCTAATCCTAGGTAGAAAATACCAATAGCAACAAGAACAATAATCATATAGATTACACTCAAATAAAAAGAGAAATGGTTTCCTAGACCCTTTTATACTTCTGCCTGGAACTCAAATTTATAATTCTTATAGGTGAGAAAAAACTTAGTCTAGAAGCAAAAGATTAGCACAATGTTGTGGCATTTGGTAAAAATAAAAAGAAATACTTTAACTGCTCAAGATTCACAGATTAACTTGGATAAAACTGTGTGTATGTGTGTATATATATATATATATATATAGAGAGAGAGAGAGAGAGAGAGAGAGAGAGGGTGTAGGTGTATGTACCCACCAGCTCATCAGCAATCAAAACAAGTCATCATGAAGAAGATTCAACAGGAACAACACACAAGAAAGTTTGTACATCTTCCCATATGAAGTACTTCAATTGTTGAACTTTTGTAAATATAAAAGATCTCTATATAAAATATTTTTAAAGAAGGTAGAAATTTTATATGACCAAAGAACAAAAAAAGTCTGTATTCATAAATGAATCAAATAATTCAATTTGAATGTTAGAAAATTTTGAAATTCATGGTATAAGTGCAAAAGAAACTCAAAACAGTTCAAGCAAAATGAATCAGAAGATGGGTCCCTAATAGTTACCTGTTTTTTCTGGGACAAAATACTGGACACACACAGTTTAAAAGAGAGGCTTATTTTGACTTGTAGTTTTAGAGGGTTCCATCTGTGTATGGCTGGCAGTCTGTAACGCAGAAATGGTGTGATGGAAAGACATGGCAGAGAAAATCTGCTCAGCCCAGGGAAGCCAGGAAGCAGAGAGAGAAGGAAGGTAGGCTACAGGAGCAAGAATGCACTCTTTCAGGTTTCACTCCCAGTGACCAACCTCCAACCAGGCCCAGCTTCCTAACAGTATATTCAAAATAATGTGACTGGGAATCTCTGACTCTAAACTATGGTTGTATGAAAATATGGAGGTAGAACATATATAAGAAAGGATAAGGGATTTGAAACAAAGATTGTGTTTAAGCAACTGAAGAAGTTCTGCAGTAGCCAAGAGAGTAAGCGATTCAGATCTCCCTTTGGAGGGGAACGGATATATGCAATGCAAGCACTGTCCTGCCCAAATTCAGAATCCACCATGTTTAAGCCAAAACTTTGTCCTCCTAGCTGATGATTTAACACTACACAAGTATCAAATCTGGAAAATTCCTCCCATGATAGGGCTTGTCTACCACATGGTCTTTGCCTTCAGTTCTTCAGGGTAAAAAAACTACTGGCCTGCTTGACGCTGAGTGTTCTCAGTACCCCAAGCTTTCCCTTTCTTTCACAGATATCACACTTACAAAGCAGTTAAAAGTTTCTTTCTATTTCTTCTTCTCTTTAATCACAATAGTTATTTTCACTTTAATTCAGTTTTGCCTTTTGCTTCTCAAAAGTCAAGAGATGAAATGAAGCAATGGAGGAGCCCACCTTTGCACCTTTACTTGTGTTGAAGAA
Organism: Petromus typicus; assembly: GCA_004026965.1. NCBI lineage: Eukaryota > Metazoa > Chordata > Mammalia > Rodentia > Petromuridae > Petromus > Petromus typicus. The sequence continues at coordinate 15,009 of PVIR01022162.1, forward strand.
CTAGCCCCCATGAAGTATTCTGTCTTTGCCATCTCCATGCCAATAGATTACACATGCTGGATGTAGTTATCCTCCATGCTTGCCCTATTTTGTTTTCCTTAGCCCTGAGCAGCAGAAGAGCCAACCAAGGTAGCAACCTGATCATGAATCAGGCCAAGGCCAATGCTCCAGGAGAAAAGGCAAGCCCAGATTGTTGGCAGCTCCAGGGAGAAATCACAGACCTGACTAACAGTACTACCCTGTCTTCAAATCTCATAGCTATTAGAAACTACAAAAGCAGCATGGGTGCTGGGGATTTAGCTCAGTGGTTCCAGCGCCTGCCTTGCCAGTGTAAGGGCCTGGGTTCAATCCTGGTAACCACGCCCACCAGCAACCAGAACCGCATACCACAGTGTCGGGCATGGTAATTCATGCCTGTAATCCCAGCACTCGTGAGGCAGAGGCAAGAGGATTGCTGTGAGTTCAAGGCTGAGCTCAGGGCCAGACTGAACACAAAAGCAAGACCCTGTCTCAAAAAAAAAAAAAAAAAAGAGCAGCATGGAACTTTACTCTGAAAGTAACTTTGTCATATCAGGCAATGGTCAGAGAAGAAACCCAGAGCAACACTTGCCATATTACCACAGAATAATTACAGAACAACTCCACTCTAGGGTTTCCAGTGTTGCCACCCTCCATAGCGACTAGGTGAGAGATAACCATGGGACGATAGCTCTGGAGAAGGTGTAGGCTAAACATAGCCCTGAGAAGTTTAAGCTCAACTCAAGAAGGATATGGCCTCTGCAATCAGTAGCTAGAAACCAGGACCAGTAAATATGGATTTTAGAGGAGACTAGATATGAAAGAGTAGGCATTAAGTCTACAAAAGTCTGCTTGAACCTCTTCCTTGCTTCCTACATCCATTAGAATTCAGAAAGGTATATTATCCATCTACCAACCTGAGTATGACGTGCCTGAGCATAGCAGCTGCCATAATACAGGGTGTATGGACAGAGAGGTCCCTGGATAGGAAGGACACTTCACAAACCACAAGTGATAAAGGTAGGCAGAGATAAACAAGGCTTTCTTGATTCCAAGACAAAGAAGAAGGAGAAGGGGAAGTAGAAGAGGAAAACGAGATAGAGAAGGAGAAGGAGAGGAAGAAAAGGGAGAGAGGGAGGGGAGGAGAAGGAGGAAGAAGAAAAATTTGGGGCATTAGAGACCTTCCCCTTTTTCTTTTTTATTTGTTCATTTAACATTTTTATTTTTCTTTTTTCCCTTATTCTTAATTTTTTCTTTTTTCTTCATTATTTTCTTTTACTGTTATCTAATAGTGCTAATTTCCTTTTATTCCTCAATAGGATCCCCTGTCCAATTTTCTCTCCCCTTTTCATCTTCCACTGATTAATATTTAAAATTTTCTCAATCCCAATTTCCCACTCCCTAGCAAAATACCTACAGTATTCTCACAAAACTAGGAAAAATAATTCTACAATTTATTCAGAACCAGAAGAGACTTAGACTACCAAAAACACTTCTGGGCAACAACACAAATGCAGTAGACATCACAAGCCTAGATTTCAAGTTATTTCCAAGATACAATAGGGAAAATAACAGTATGATACTGGCATTGAAGCAGACACACAGATCAGTGCAACGGAATAGAGGATACAGAAAAAATTGAGGCCACATTCAGCTATATAATCTTTGATAAATAAACCCAAAACATACACCAGAAGAAAGATAGCCTCTTTAATAAATGGTGCTGGGGAAACTGACTATCCACATGCAGTGGATTGAATCTAGACCCATATATTCTACTATGTACCAAACTAAGAATAAAATGAATTGAATGTTTAAATGTTAAAACAGAAACAAGCTCCTGAAGGATAAAATAGGTAAAACTCTTGAAGACATGAGGCTTGTGAGAACTTTTTTTTTTTATTTGATGGTACTGGGCATAGAACTCGGACCCTTATGCTTCCAAGGTAGGCATGATACCACTTGAAAATCCCCAGCTCTTAGAGACCTTTATGAACAGAATCAAACCATACAATGAGTAGTATCAAGAATCAACAAATGAGATCATATTAAATTTTTTAAAAAATTTCTGAACAGTGAAAGAAACAATCAACACAGTGAAGAAACAATCTACACAATGAAGAGACTGCCTACTATGCCTCAGATTGAGGACTAACTTAGAATGTCAAAGCTACACAAGAAAATTAAAGCTCTCCACATAAGTTACTCAGTCAAGAAATGTTCAGCTGAAGTGAATGAATGCTTCTCAATGAAAGAACTACAAAGGACCTATTGGTACATTTTAAAATGTTCCACAACAGTGGCAAATTGAAACAATGGTGAGATTCCTTCCATTTTACTCTTGAAAGAATGGCTAAAACTTTTGCAAAACTCTTAAATCACTTCTGAAGAAAGTTTCTTAATTTTAAAAAAATGTTAATTTCCCAGTAATCATTACTACCTACTGTTGTTTGTGTGTGTATGAAGCACATATACTATTGTAGTTTTGAAATCTTCATGCCATGCTAACCCTATTGTCTCCAGTAATATTTCTTGTATTAAGGATTATTTTGTCTGGTATAAATACAATTCCAACTTTCTGTTGTTTATTATTTGCATAGTATATCATCTTCCATCTTTTTTCTTTTAACCTATTTGTGTCTTTGTATTCAAGTGAATCATTTGTAGCTAAAATATTGGATTTTTCTCATTTTAAATGAGCCCAACTTGCTGAATATGGTTGTGCATGCCTGTGATCCCAGCATTCAGGAGACTGCAGCAGGATTACTGTAAATTCAAGGTCAGTCTCAACTATGTAGTGAGTTCAAAGCTAGCCTGAAGTATGTAGTGAGAACCTCTTTAAAAATAATAAAATAGCCCCAAATTTCCTTTTTGATTGAAATAATCCATTTACATTTTTATTTAATACAATACTTGATATGATTGCGTTTGTGTTTACCATTTTTTTCTTTTAGGTTTTTTTTTTGTGTAGTTTTTTGAGACAGGGTCTCATTTTGTAGTCCAGGCTGGTCCTAAACTCAGACTCAAACTTAGCAATACTTCTGCCTCTCAAGTGCTAGGACAACAGGCATGAGCCACCATGTCCAGCATTGTGGTATGTGGTACTGATTGCTGGTGGGCATGAGTCACCATACCCGACATTATTGTATGTGGTTACTGGGGGTCAAACCTGGGACCTTGTGCCTGCAAGGTAGGCCCTGGAACCAATGAGCTATATCCCCAGCCTCATTATTTATTTATTTATTTGTTGTTGTTGTTGTTCTTTGTTTTTTGGGGGGGGTTTTTTGAGACAGGATCTCACTTTGTAGTTCAGGCTGGTCCTGAGCTCAGTCTCAGTCTCATAGCAATCCTCCTGCCCCTGCCTCACAAGGGCTGGGATTACAAGAGTGAGCCACCATGCCCCTCACTGTGGTGTGTGGTACTAATTGCTGGTGGATGTGAGTCACCATGCCTGGCACTGTTTTATATGGTTACTGGGGACTGAGCCCACTTTCAAGGCAGGTGCTAGAATCACTGAGCTAAATTCCCTGCCCTGTGTTTACCATTTTGCTTGTTTCTATTTGTATTACTTTTCATTTTATTGTTCTTTTTCTATATTTCATTTTTTTGTGTTAAGCTAGTATTTATTGATGTTTCCCTTGTTTTTATTGCATTTCTAGTTGTATTATTTTATTTGAATTTTTACAGTGGTTATAACTATGACTTATCCCAATATATTTAGAATGAACACTTTTTGGCAGCCTGCTCTCCTCTCTCTATTTCTGCTTTGCTCTCTTCCTCCATACATACATATGGAACTTACTGTCAACGCAATTGGCTTGGGAGTTGCCTAAGAGATTAGTAAATCAGAATTCTATGTGTGTTTTGGGGGACCATGGAGGAGTGCTCTTGGTACTGGATTTGGCCCCCTACCCCTTTGTCTCTGGCATGCTTCTCCTGCTCTACGTCTCAGCTATCATAAACTAATTATTCTTGCTCCATTATTCTTTTCTACCATGTTGTTTTCCACCTTGAAACCAGCTAGCCATGGACTGGATCCTTTGAAACTATGAACCATATATATCTTTCCTTTTTTCCCTTTTCTTTTCTTTCTTTCTTTTTCTTTTCTTTTGCCGGGAGAGGGAACTGCATTTTTGAGGTAAGGCCTCACTATGTAATTTGGAAGGGCTTTGAACTCACTATGTAGCCTAGGCTGGACTCAAACTCATGGCAATTGTCCTGCCTCTGCCTCTCAAGTGCTGAGATCACAGTCATGCACTATCATGCCAGGAAAAATCTTTTTTAAAAAGTTGTACATATCAGGCATTTTGTCCAACAACAATAAAGTTGACTGATACATATATATTCTTCATTTCTTTGTTATTTCCAATAGATTGAATGTTACTTCCCTACAGCCTGAATAATTTCCTTTAGCATACCTTATAGGACAGATTTGTTAGTAATTCATTCTCTTATTGTTTATTCATATAAAAATATTCTTATTTTCCCTGTATGTTAAAAGATGCTGTGACTGAATGTGGAGTTCTCAATTGACAGGTTTTCTTCTTTCACTGCTCTGAATACGTCATTCTAAAATCTCCTGCCACTGTTCCTTATAAGTCAGCGTTTAATTGTATTTATGTAATGCTTATATTTCTTTAGCTGCCATAAAAATTTTCCTTTATTTTTGCAATTTTATGTGATTAGAAGGAGTCATCTAGCTCATTTAGTAGTATTAATTTTCTTTGTGCTTATCAAACTTGTAGTTTGTTAAATTTCTTACATCTATAAGATTATAACTTTCTAACAAATTTGGGGAAATTTTAGCCATTACTTCTTAAATAATTTTTGATTCTTTGGGACTACAGTGATAGTGGTATTGGACTACTTTATATTATCCTCTATGTCTCAGAAACTGGATTTTTTTCTTCATTTTTCTTCTCTCATTTTACAATGGATAGTTCTAAAATCTATTTTTAAGCTCACTAATACGTTTGCAATCTCCAGATTTTTTGCTGAGCCCAACTAATGAACTTTCCTATACTTTTGGGTGAGTCTGTTTCTATGAAAACATCTTCATTTACTAAAAGTACTTTTGTTTACTTTTCAAATACGTTTTAATTGATTTTACTGATACATTTTATATACACATCGTGATCATAATCAACATTGAGAATTTGTACCAGTAGATGACATGACTTGATTCTCATTTTGTCCCATTCCCCTGCCCACTCTATATACATAAGCTTTGTTTCCTTTTTTTACTACCAATTTTTTCTTTCCCTTCTTAACTTAACCCTTGACTTTTTTATTTGAATATTTTCTATTTCACAATATCTATAGTACATTTTAGAACTCATTTACATCTTCAGGCTCTCATACTAGAGAAAAGATATGGTATTTACACATCTGTGACCTATTTATTTCACTTATGAATATGTCCTCAAGGTATATCCATTTGAGTATGACTCAAATTTATCATTCTTTGTGACAAAGTAATACTCTATTTTATTTTTTTAAACCACATCTTCTTTATCCAGTCTCCAGTTGATGAGAATTTGAGTTGTTTCTAGGATTTAGCTATCGTAAACTGAGCTGCTACAAACGTGAGTACATATATATCACTGGGATATGAATCTTTTAATTATTTCATATATATGCCTAGAAGAAGGTTAGAGGATCAAATGGGAACCTCTAATCCTAGTTTTCTGTAGAGTCTCTACACTGATCTCCATAGTGGTTGCATCAGCAGTGAAGAAGGGTTTTTTTCTCCCCACAGCCTCGCCAGCATTTGTTGTTGGTTAATCTCTTGATAGCAGCCCTTCTTTGTGGAGTAAAATAAAACCTCAGTGTTGTCTTCATTTGCTTCTCTTAAATGACCAGTGATGTTGAACATTTCTTCATATGCTTCTTAGCTGTTTTCCCTTCTTCTTCTGAAAGGTGTCTGTTCATTTTAGATGATCATTTTTGAACTGGGTCTTTAAATTTGGGGGAGCTGATTTTTTAAAGATTTTTATATACTCTATAGATAGTAGCCCTTTGAGAAACAGCCAGTAAAAATTTTTTCCCATATTGTTGGTTGCCTTTACACTCTGCTAATGGTTTCTCTTGCTGTTCAGAAGCTCTTTAATAAGATGAGAAAAATAAGATTGAAAAGAATATCAGAAAATGGAAAGACAACCCTTGTTCCTGTGAAAATGGATTAGAGACCTAAATATTAGAACAGAAACTCTAAGACTGCTGCAAAAGAGATTAGGTAGAACTCTTGGAGACATAAGCTTAGAGAAAGACTTTATGAACAAAACCTCTACAGCATGAGAACAAGCAAAAGTAATCAACAGTTGGGATCTCATTTTATTAAATATGTTTTTGTTTGATTCTTGTGAATTTATTTATAATGGCTAATTTTTATGGCTGTCTTTTAAATCAAACATTTGGTTCCTTTTAAAGGAAATTTCTATCATTTCTTGCTGAGTATGGAACACATCATTTTCCCTTTCCATTTAATTTTGGCTGTAAATAATAAATTTCAGCAATTCTGAATTTGCTTATGTACAGAATTTGGGGGAATTTGTTCTTTCTTTAAAGCTGTTGACATGTCTGGATTAAAACTGTGATACATGTACCATTTCAATCTGTGCTACAGTTGATATTTCTGTTCAGTTTATAACCTCCTCCTAAAGCTTTCATTGCTAATTATTTTATCCTAGACTCTTGGTATCTTTTCTAAACCTGTGTAATTTGGAATGCCAAAGAGAAAATCATTCAAGGTCTCTTCTCTTAGGCTCAAAATTTATTGAGAAACCTGTACAGATAAAATGACTAATTGTGTAACAGAAATATGCATAAGACATGTAAATAGTGCAGAGTGCAAAGCAACTAACTTTGAAAGACTTACTGCCCCTGCATGACCTCATAGAGCAGGTAACACCTGGGCTGACTTTAGAAAGATAAACAATACCAATAGGTAGAGAAAGAGGACATTTCACAGAGAGAGAGATGGTCAATGACAGATGTCACTCTAATAATGAAAAATCATTCACTATAGCTTGAGCAGAAGATATTAGAGAAAATGAAGCAAGGCATGGAAAAAAATGTGCCTCATAAATAGCCAATACACCAGTTTAAGAAATAAATACTTGTTTCTCCTGCTGATGGTGAATCACAGAATCTTTACAAGCTCTGTGAAGGGTGGGTTAAATTGGTCCTGACAGAAGACAATTGTGGCAAGGTCTAGGGTAACTGACAGAAATAAGATAACAGCACTGAAAGGTAAAATGAGACAAAAATAAGACCTAGCATTCAGGAGGGGAAGGAAACAAGGATGACATTAACAACCTTTGCCTAGGCAATCAGATTGAAGAGATAGCACCATTTGTCTGAGGCAAAGAATATAGGAAGTACAGAAAGTTAGAGAAAGAGAGCATAATTTGTTCTGTTTTTGATATATTGCAGTCAAGGTGCTCGGGCAAATTAGACTGGACGTCTGGCTGAATATACAGTCACATGTAAGCTTTCTGAAAAAAAAGCTGCAAATCAGAGCTCCTGATGTGTTGTGATTGAGAAAAGTGCTGTGAGAACATTTGTGAAACTCTAATACATAATCAGTGAGACAAAAGAAATGATCAAAAAAAAAGGAAAGAAGAGTTCATAGTAGTAGATTCAATTGAGGCAGAGTACTAGAGGCACACCTCCTTTCCTATGGACACTTTCTCCAGCTACATTCTTAGCCTCTTCCTCTTAGGCCAGGCTGTATGTGAGACCCCTGCCTTTATTAATTAACTAGCAACTTCCTAAAAGAAGGGTTATTGTCTCACTAGCAGCTTCTATCAGTTGTAAGTCAATTGTACTTAGTTAAGCAAAGAAAACAGTCCCCTGTCAACTTCACTACATCCATCAACTGTCACCATGAGGTGTTGACAATGAAGACATACAGACTCTCAGGGTCAGGCTTGTTAAACAGAGTGTCCTTCAATTTGGTTCTGTATGGACTTCCCTGAATATTGTGCTTCACAGACTCTCAGGCCTGCCCTCAGGTAAGGGAAACGGTGTGTCCTGAGGCAGATGGGGAGAAGATCACCAGTCTCACAAACATGTACATGGACATAAGAAAATTAGCATATGGGTTAAAGAAGGAAAAGACTGGTGTGGATTTAAAGAAAAGTTTTTTAAAGATCTAAAATTCATTTTGACCTATAATTCCAAATGACACGATTCTCCAAACTGAAGAGATATTTCTTCTAAGATAAAATTTAATTACAGATTCTTTACAAATTTAAATACATTTCAGATGATACATTCTTTTAAAAGGTAGATTTAGGTATATATTTGAATAATCTTAAATTAGAGAAAAGAATAAATTTTGACAGAGGAACATCATAGATACTGGGAAAAGCATGGAGCAGAGAGGATAAATTAGGATAGGCCTAATCCATGGTGGATTAATTCATTAGATTAATGGTGGTGCAAGGGGAGAGATTTGGGAAAAAATGGAAATATAAGAGACTTACAGCTTTCATGAAGATTCAGGGTTTGAGAAAAGAGAATTTTAGAACACGAGTTAATGAAGGAGTAGAAAAGATGGCTGAAATTTCCCATCAAGACATTATGACTAACTTACAGGTTTAACAGCTCAGAAGTTGTCCATCCCCTAAACACTTGAAGCTGTCTTTAGTTTCCTACCAGAATAGCCGTTTGTGCCTTGTTTATTCACAGTTCAATGCCAGAAACAAGCAGCATGAATATTCACATATAATCTGTGGAGAAAGAGACCTATTCTATGATCAATTGATATTTTATATATCAGTTTTAAAATGAGTTAATCATAAAAATACACCTTGCTTAGGATAAATTCTGGCCAAAAATGTCTCATTGGAATCATCAAATTTTTAATCTAATCTCTATTTAAAATATATGAAAAATATGGAAGCAAGCTAATGATTTCCAGGAAAGAGCATCTAAATAAGTCTAGGTATGAGAATATACAGGACACTGGCCTGAGTCTCTTCAAACCATAACATTATGGGAAAAGAAAGTGTTCTAGAGAGTAAGAGACTGAGGAATGTAACATCCAGACAAGACGTGTGGTCTTGAATTTGACACTGGATTTGGACAAATGTTCTAAAGGACATTTGAGATAATTAGAAAATTTAAATATAAACAAGTCCGAGTAAGTCGTCCACATTTCCCAACAGCATCTGAAATGAACAGACCTTTCTTAGATGAAAAAGCAAAAACAGCAAATAAACACAGGGAAAAATGTTCAACATTACTGGTCATTTGAGAGATGAAAATAAAAACAGCTCTGTGATTCCATCTCCCTTTGGTATCAGGGGCTGCTATTAAGACAACATACTCATAAATGAAATAAATAAACACATGTATAAATACCATATCTTTTCTCTAGTATAAGAAACTGAAGATGTGAGTTTAAGAATGTTGATAGATATTGTGAAATAGAAAATATTCAAAGATAAAGGTGGGTAGAGGTAAGTAAATGTGGGGAAAGAAAAACTTATGATAAAAAAGGAAACAAAGCTTATGTATGTAGGGGGTGGGGGATATAAGCTGGGGAAGGGAATGGGAAAAATGAGTATTAAGCTGTGTCATATACTGATGAAAATTTTTGATGTCAATTGTGATCTTGATGTGTATATAAAATGTACCAATAAAATCAATTAATTAAAAAAAATTTTTTAAGGAAAGCAACCAACATTGGCAGGGTTGTAGAGAGAAAGGAACCCTCCTACACTGTTGGTGGAGTATAACTGATATAACTACTGTGGAAAGCAGTATGGAGGTTCCTCAGAAAACAAGGATGAGAGATCCCATTTGCCCCAGCTGTATTCCTCATTGGTATCTTCCCAAAACAGTTAAACCATCATACCACATGGTATGTATGCACCCATGTTTATAGTGGCACTGTTTATAATGCTAAATCTTGGAAACAGACCAAATTTCCATTAACAGTAGACTGGATAAAGAAGATGTGGTTTTTTAATGGAGTACTACTCCACCATAAAGAATGATAATGTCTGATTAGAGATATTTATAGCAAAATAGATGCACATTGAGGCCATATACATGTAAATAATGAGTAGTTTTTCTGGTATAAGAAATACAAGAGTAAGTGAGGATCAAAATATGTAACAGATAATGTAAAATAGAAATCAAAGGTTCAAAAGAATGGGAGAGTTGGGGGAAAAGAAAGAAGGGAAGAAAAAAGATGAGAAAGAAGGGGAAAACGGAAACAAAGTTTTTCTACATAGGGAGTGGTGGAGGGAGAAAGGAAAAGTAGAGGCTTGAGCATAAAACAAGAGCCAAGATAAATCACATCCGTATAAAAAACCCCAAGGATAAATGTGATCATAATGTACACCTAAAATGTACTAATAAATTTTATTTTTAATTGATTTTATTGATAGATTTTATAGATACACTATGATCATGATCAACATTGAGAATTTGTACCAGTATATGACACATCTTAATTCTCATTTATTTACAATCCTCTGCCCTCCCTACAACTCCCCACCCCATAGGTACATAAGCTTTGTTTCCTGTTATTTTTTTATCATCAATTTTTTTTGAGATAAGGTCTCACTTTCATAGTTCAGGCTGGCCTTGAGTTCAGCTTTGAACTCACAGCAATCCTCCTGCCTCTGCCTCCCAAGTGCTGGGATTATAGGCAGGAGTCACCATACCTGGCACTGTGGTATGTGGTTCTGATTGCTGGTGGGCATGAGTCTCCACACTCTGCACTGTTGTATGTAGTTACCAGGGACTGAGCCAGGGCCCTTGCACTTGTGAGGCAGGTGCCAGAACCACTGAGCTAAATCCCCAGCCCAATCATCAAATTGTTTGTTTCTCTTATCTCTATTTCCCTTTTCCCTTTGCTTTTTAAACATTTTCTTCCTCCTTCACCATACCTATCATACATTTTAAAACTCATTTACACCTTCAGTTTCTCATACCAGAGAAATATACAGTATTTACACATCTGTGTCCTATTTAAGAGTATGTCCTCGAGGTCCATTCACTTAAGTATAAATGACTAAAATGTATCATTCTTTATGGCAGAGTAATACTCTGTTTTATTTTTAAAACAGATACATTTTTTCTTTTTAATTAAAATCTTTATTGGTACATTACATAAACACATCATGATTGCACTCAGCAATGAGAATTTGTACCAGTATATGATGCAACTTAATTCTCATTTTTTTCCCAGACCCCTACCCATCCTACCACCCCTGTACCCCATATACATGAGCTTTGTTTCCTTTCTTTTTTGTTATAAACTCATTATTTTTCCCTTCATTATTTACCCCTTCACCCCATTTCGCTTTGAGTATTTTCTATTTCACAATATATAACATACCTTCTAGAACTCATTTATATCTTCATTTTCCCATACCAGAGAAAAGATACGATATTTACACATCTGTGACATATTTATTTCACTTATGAGGATGTCCTGAAGATACCTCCATTTGAGTATAAATGATTCAATCTTATCATTTTTATGGCATAGTAATATTCCATTCTGTAGAAGAACCACAACTTTTTTATCCAGTCTCCAACTGATGGACATTTTCATTGTTTCCAAGATTAACTATCACAAACTGAGATGCTATAAATATTGGTGCACATATGTCACTGTGATATGAATCTTTTAATTATTTTGTATATATACCTAGCAGAGCAATAGCAGGGTCAAATGACAGACCCTTAGCCAACCTTATCAAAGAAAAGAAGGAAAAGGCTCAAATCTATGCTATTATTAATAAAAAGGGCAAAATCACCACAGTTCCAGCTAATTCCAGAGGTTAATATACATCTAATTTGAAAATTTATACTCCAATAAGTGGAAAACATAAAAGAAATGGATAGATTCCTAAACACATATAAACTTCCAAAACTGAATAAAAAAGTTATAAAAATGTTAAACCCCCCCAATATCAATCTTTGAAATTGAAAAAGTAACAAAAAAAATCTATGTAAAAGAAAAGTTCTGGTCCTGAGAGCTTTATTGTTGAATACTACAAGACTTTTAGAAAAGAGCTAGTGATACTACTTCTGAAATTCTTTAGTGAAATTGAAAGGGAAGCAAAATTCCCAAATCCATTACTGGAAGCAGCCATTAGATTGATTCCAAAAGGAGAAAAACACCCAACTAAAAAAGAAAACTACAGACCAATGAACACTCCCTAATGAACATTGATGCAAAAATCCTCAATTATATACTGGCAAACAGAATACAGAGAATCACCAAGAAGATCATACAACCTGACCAAGCTGAATTCATTCCTGAGATGCAGGGGTGGTTCGGCATATATAAATCAATAAACATAATACATTATATTAACAGATTCAAGGACAAAAACCATATGGCCATCTCAATTGATGCAGAAAAAACATTCTACAAAATCCAACACGGATATATGATCAAAAATCTACAGAAAATCAGAATAGATGAACTTTATGTCAACCTAACAAAAGCTAATTATGAGAAACCAACAACCAGCATCATTCAAAATGATTGAAAACTGAAACTTTCACACTAAGATCAGGCACAAGACAGGGATGTCCACTATCACCATTCCTGGTCAATATATTGCTGGAAACATTAACCATAGCAATTAGACAAGTAAAGAATAAAAGAAATGAAAATAGGAAAAGAAGAAGTTAAACTGTCATTATTTGCTGATACTCTGTTTAAAAGATCCTAAAATCTCCACCAAAAGATTGTTAAGCTTAATTGGTAAATTAGTAATTTAGCCGGATACAAGATCAATGCTCAGGGCCTGGGATATAGCTCAGTGGTTCCAGCACCTGTCTTGCAAGCACAAAGACCCGGGTTTGATCCCCGGTAACCACATAACAATACTGGCCTTGGAGACTCACCCCAGCAGCAACCAGTACTACACGCCACAGTGCCGGGCGTGGTGGCTCACGCCTGTAATCTCAGCACTCGGGAGGCAGAGACAGGAGGATTGCTGTGATGTGAGTTTGAGGCTGAGCTCAGGGCCAGCCTGAACCACAAAGTGAGACCCTGTCTCAAAAAACCTTAAAAAAACAAAAAAAGATCAATGCTCAAAGGTCAATAGTGTTTCTATATACATAAATAACAGACTCATTGAGAGAGAAAATGGAGGTCAATCCTTTTCATAATAGCATCCAAAAAAATAAAATATATAGGAATCTAACAAAGGAGGTGAAAGACCTCTACTCTGAAAACTACAACACTCTGAAAAAAAGAGAGATTGAAAAGGATATCAGAAAATGGAAAGACATCCCTTGTTCTTGGATAGGAAGAACTAATATTGTCAAAATGGCTGTACTTCCACAATTGTTTAGATTCAGCACAATATTGATTGAAATCCCAACATTATATTTCACATATCTAGAGAAAATAATCTAAAAATTCTTCTGAAACCACAACAGACCTAGAAGAGCAAAAGCAATTCTAGGCATCAAGGACCTGGTAGGGGATATGACAATCCCCACCATGAAACTATATTACAAAGCCACTGTTTTAAAAAAA
>PVIR01022163.1:0-28651 GCA_004026965.1 Petromus typicus
AAGCCTCAAAGCCATGGGTCCTGGGAAAGAGTTAGTAAATAAAGCTTCAGGTCTTGGTCCTGTGTACCACACTCTCCTGACTGAAGCACCCTGCTAAGCTAGAACGAGTCTTTTAAAAAACTGATCACTCCAGAAGACCCTGAGACAGCAAGAGGATTCTACGCCCCTTCCCTCCCAGGGCACCAGATTGCAATATACCAGAAGCCAGGCCTGAGGTGCTCCTCACACTTCTCTCTGGCTACTATGCACCCACACCATATCCACTATCATTTCTATTGGGAAACTTCAAAACCTGAGAAAATATTATTTTAAAACTCTATGCTGATATCATACTCTTCAAGTGCTAACCACATTCAAATCCCTTATCCTCTCAAATCCTCCTAATAACTCTGAGCAGCTGCTAGGTCCACAAAAGCCAGTGATCATCATCACTATTTTTTTTTTGAGACATCTCTTGCTTTTGTAGTTCAGGCTGGCCCTGAGCTCAGCTTTGAACTCACAGCAATCCTCCTGCCTCTGCCTCCCAAGTGATGGGATTACAGGTGTGAGGCACCACGCCCGGCACTGGGGTTTGTGGTTCTGATTGTTGATGGGCCTGAGTCTCCAAGCTCAGCATTGTTATATGGTAACCAGGGATCAAATCCGGGTCCTTGAACTTGCAAGGCAGGTGCTGGAACCACTGAGCTAAATCCCCGGCCCCATCGTCACCATTTTATTTACTCTCTACTGAATGTCACCGTTATAGTTTGTGTCTTGATAATCCCCTCAAAGCCTCATCCATTCATAGGTGGGGCTTTTGCAGAGGTGGCTGAAGTTATAGTGTATGGTGCTAAGATTAAAGGTGTATGATTACTAAATCAGTCCATTGATTGGTTTAGCAACACCCTAATCCAGGCAGTCTAGATAAAAGCGTGAAAGAGGTGTGGGCTGAGGATGTAGCTCAGTGGTTCCACTGCCTGCCTGGCAAGTACAAGGCCCTAAGTTCGATCCCCAGTTCCATGAAAAAAAAAAAAAAGAAGGAGTATAAAAGGGGCAGAAAAAAGCTGTGAAGGTCCCTGGTTGCTTTGCTACTTCTGCTCACCATAAACTGTTTCTCTCCTGAAATGCCTGTCTGCGATCCCACTTTGCCTTGCAGCCTGTCAATTATGGACTGAAACCTCTACAAACTATAAGCTACATAAACTTTTCCTCCTGTATCTTTGGGTGTAGAGTATTTTGTCTCAGCAATGAAAAAAGTAATGATGACAATCAGACACTGTATTAAGCAATTTTACCATAATCATATTTAATGCTCCCCACAGTCCCATGAGGTATGTTCTGTTACTGATCTCATTTTATTTAAGTGAGGAACCTCAATTTCATAAAGACAGTGTGACTTGCAGAACTGAGGAGATAGCAAGAAACAGAGGCAGTTTCAAGATCTTATCTGTCTAATGGAAAGCCTGGACCTTCAGTAGTCACTCTGTTGTTCTTTTAAACTGGAAAGTGATGGTAACTGAAGCTCGTGTTCCTGAAATCCCTAGGATAATAAAGGCACTGGCCTCCACCTCTTGATTCTCTTTCTTGGTCCTCTGACCATCAGTACTGGAGTTAAGTTTCCATAACTTAGAAGAGAAGGGTTAGATGTCTTCAGCTTGACATCATCAGGAACTAGGGCTCACCTGAAAACTAACGGTCAAGACCAAATCCAAGGGTAGTCTCCAGCAACCCTGGGAGATCAGGATCAATAGGCTCAGACTGAGTCACCTGGATAACCAGAGTTTACAGATGAGCAGCAGGAGTTGTGTAAGCCAAGGTCATAGTCAAAGGCCAAGAGAAAGAGCATGTGAAGGGCAGGACACAGGGTTTGCAGTGGGAGCTGGGAGAATAGTCCAAGGGTCTCTGGCCTCAGCTAGGAATAAACCTTCAAGCACACAACTAAGCCAAGGGAAGGAAATGAGAGTGGGTAGAAAATTCACACTCAGATTAGAGCTGTGGACCAAAGAGGAGGGCAGGGAAATAGGCAGGTTTGGGAAGTCTAGGATTCTTTACCTCCTGCTAGGTGCAATATGGCCAACTAATTCAACAAAAGTATTATGAGCTGGCAGCAATATCTTTGGCCTCCCAGGTAGCATATGCCAGAGTGAGCTGCCAAACTCGCACCATCTCTCATCCTTACCTTTACCCTCAAAGCAAGTCTCCACTTTATAGATAAAGTGAGACTGAGTGACCTGCCCAACATCTTCTGAAGAGGCACCATCACAGCCCTGGACTCCCTCACTCTCAACACAGTATTCTTTCCTCTGCAGCATGGATTTCACTGAAGAAGAAAAACTATAGGAGCTTCATACGTAGAAACAGCAGAGATGGTGCATGTATACTGCATCAGCTTACACCAGCACGGTGCTGCCTCTGTGTCAAACAGTGCTCTGGGCACTAAGGAGGTTACAGTGCATGAGACTCGGGGTCTCTATCCAAGGACACAGAGCCAAATCACCCCGGTTTAACTTTTCTGTTGTCTGCAAGGCCCAGCAAGAGCCAGTTGCTTCCTCCAGCCTCCACACCAGTCCTCAGTGAGGCAAGTCGAGGTCCCTACTGCGTGCGCTCCAGGCCATTTGTTCTGTCCATTAAAGAAACATGGCCATTGGGCTGGCAGATTAGACTGTATCATGTTGAATCTAAACTTCATCCTCTGTGATCATTGGCCTCTATCGGTCCAGGGAGGATTTTGTTTGTTTGGGGCAAGGAGGATTTGCTCGGATTAGCAGGCAGATTGCCTGTACACTAGGGAAAAGGGCCCAGCAGCTGCCGAAGACCACCTGGAATGCAGTCAGCTCAAGTCCTCCCGATGGCCCCAGCCCTGGAGTGATACAGTGCTCCTCCCTGCTCAGCTCCCACAGCAACAAGCGCCCACCTCTAAGCCTGCTCAATGGTGGGAATGACACTGTGTGGTTATCTGATCACTCTCCATCACTGAAACCCTTAGGAATGATTTCAGCCCCCTCTCCAGCAGCCAGGGCTATAAATAAAGATCCCCAGGGGATGTTGAATCCTGGCCTTCATCACTGCCACTTATGTGACTC
The DNA here is from genome assembly GCA_004026965.1 of Petromus typicus. Taxonomy (NCBI): domain Eukaryota; kingdom Metazoa; phylum Chordata; class Mammalia; order Rodentia; family Petromuridae; genus Petromus; species Petromus typicus. The sequence goes on from PVIR01022163.1 coordinate 3,063, forward strand.
ATCTCACAGGCCGATTCTTTATCCATCTTCTTAATTATGAAGAGGAGAAAGTGAAAGTCTGTGTGCGTCGGTGTGGGGAGGTGTGCATGGCTATCCTTGTTGCGTCCATGTGTACTTACTTAGGTGAAGTCCACACACAGATGTACATATGTTTGTGTAGAAATGTGTCTACTTGGGAGTCAGTGCTTAGTTTTGAAGGGCAGAAATGATGCCTTCCTTATCCAGGCTGCAAATGGCAGCTTTACTACAACTCCATATTAAATGACACTTACAAAGGCCTTTCTTTGTGTACTGCCCTGTACTAAGCAAGGTGAATCAGATACAGCGCTGCATTCTTCATGGAGTACAGTTGCTTACAGCAAATAAGATCTCTGAGCAGCAGCAACAGGAGAAACAAGAGAAATGAGAAGAGTAAAGAAAACTTTTACCGAGTCAATTCTCCATTGTGCCAGGTACTTACAAAGTGGCATGCAATTCATCCCTCACAAGAGCACAGCAAGACAATTTCCAATCCAGTTTTCACAGATGAGAAAACAGCCCTAGAAAAACTAAGTAACTACACTAAAATCACACATACCAAGGGCCCAAGGTAAAATCTACATCTAGAAATTTGGGACAATATCTTAGGGATCCTCCCATCCAAACATTCATCTAATGCTTGTAGCTACCCCACAAAATCCTTTAAAACTGGTTATTTGGCCCCTTATAGGAGCAACTCAATGCTCAAGCTATCTAAAGGAATCAGCTTTTTCTAGCTGTCACAAAATACCTGGGTCAGGCAACTTATTTGGAAGACAGGAGTTTATTCAACTCAGTTTTAGAGCACTAGCACACGGCACTTGCACTGGCTCACTCTGCCAAGAACCTCCTCAATTCTATCGCATCACAGTAGTTTCAGCTTTCACAACAGCTCACTCTTTTCTACAACTCACTGCAGAAGACTAGACTGCCATCCCAGGTCTGAAGGTAGGATTGCCTTCTAGTGGACTGAGGACCTCCTTGTAGGCCTCACCTCTTAAACTTTCTGCTGTCTCCTACGGTCATCAAAGATGCTGGGCTTTTAACTCATAACTCTAAGGAGGACATCAAAAAAATATCCACACTATAGCACTATACCATCTTGAGATGGAGTCTAACTGGTGGTAAATTATGCCCAATGTGGAGGCCCTTATCTGCTACCTTTTCATAAACTCTCATGCCCTGAGGCAAAAGAAATGGCAAGTCTATCTGCTTCCATGTCACTGCATTTTGAATAACCAATAACAGTCATTGTGCTATTTCCTCACTGATCCAGACCTTTCCACCATTTCACACTTGAAATAATCTCAAATCCCTAAATATTTGTTCATCCCTCTATCCTTTACACTGATGCTCACAGTCCTGCCACATTTCAGCCAGGTAAATACCAGTTAGGTGAAGAGAGATGAGTGAGTCCTTTCATGATGGATGGTGCTGTGAGTTATTTCATTAAGTCTTTTGTCTTAATTAAAGACTGGACGATTGCCAGAAACAGAGCCTATTCTGGCAAGCTCAAGTAATAATCCAGTTCTGATAGAAGGATATGGAGAACTTTAGTGAAAGCTTGATATAGAACAGTTCCAGGGTCTTATAGGATGAGATCAATATCAGAATCAATCTGTGTTTATGTGTGTCTCTATCCTTACCTCCCTCTCTACTATCTCCCTGTCTCTCTGTCTCTGCCTCTCTCTCTCTCTCTCTCTCTCTCTCCTCTCTCTCTCTCTCTCTCTCCTCTCTCTCCTCTCTCTCTCTCTCTCTCTCTCTCTCTCTGTCCTTTTCTCTGCTCTCTACTATCTGGGATCTACCTCTTAGCATGCTGTTTTTTCCACTAAACACTTTCCAACATGACAACTGTCCCCAGGCCATATCATGACACCAGTCTATTCTCATCAGTATCTAAATGACAGGGGCTCGTATGCCTGAAGAGATTAATTCACTGGTCACACTTGGGTCATATGGACATTCCTAGATGAATGAGTGATGCTCAGGCAGGAAGGGGAACCATGATCTCCTGGTACCAGCATGGTTGCATTAAGCATCTCTTTAATAAGGATTTTCAGGTTGTGTTAGACGAGAAGGAAGATTCTTTGGGAAGGGGTAAGGATAAACAGAAATTCTGGCATCTTTTGTACACCTTTAAATACTAGTATTAGAAATTCATGTAAGAGGTTTGAGATGAACTCATAGAAGCATTTAATCCTTGGCATGTCCAGACATAGGCTGTAGGAACTACAGACTTTTAGAACTTCTTGTGCTTCTGAAATTCAGATTCAGGGCTGTGAAACCCTAGAAAACCAAACTAATGGCCATATATTTCCTGCAGAGGGCTCAGATTTCCCTCTCACAGGAGAATGTTCCTGCTAGATTTATTTGTGGCTCTTTAGCATCTTGTCAATTATGTTACAAATCTCCAGGGAAAATATAGGTGGTGCATACAGCTCTATTTGTCAACGTCCAAATGCAGAAGAATGACGAACTGGTGGTTCCAGGGCTCAAGCTTGCTCCCTATCTATCTGTTTATCTTGCAACTACTAGATAATTGGTCCCTATAGCATGATAATTTAATTGTAATTAATAGACCTCAACTCACACTAGCTTTAGGGAGACAGACTTAAAGAGAATGCTGAGGAATTTGCCAATCTGACAACACAAGCCACTGTGGCTGAAAGGAATGAAACCCATCAGTCTTCCCAAGATTCAAGGTTCTGAGAAAAGGCAGAGATTAAATATGACCACCTCCTTTTGACCACTGAAGTTCTCTTGAACCACTGCTGATTGTAGGCTCTGCAAACCTTATTACTTTTGCACCAAGTCTTGGGTGCTATGACTCAAACAGTTACACCCTGTCCTTCTCATGAGTGGCCCTGGCTTCTCTGTTCCTCGTTCATTCCATTCACGCTACCAGAATCATAAAATATACAGGTATCAAACTCTCAAGCTGAGTTTCCCTGCCTTCTTGTTTTCCAGTCTGGTGTTATGAGTCACTTCTCTAGCTCACATATGTAGTTTTTTACCATGTCCTCTTTTCTAGGAACTTGGGAGGGGGTTTTTTGAGATTAGGATATAAGCCAAGATGCAAGTATAGCACACAAAATTATCCCCCTCTTAATGGGTTTTCCAAGAACTGAACCTAAACTTAGAGTCAGTTCACTGTAAGACTTATGAGGCAAGCCTTGCCCCACCCCATCTTGGTTCAAGAATTTTAGCCCAGAGCAGTCAATTCCAACATATTCCCTCACCAGTTCTCCTAGAACGCCTACTGGGACTTCATACAAACAGAACCTCTGTGTCAGAATCCCTGCAGTGGGACACAAATTAGGCCCACTCTGTGGACTTGGCTGCAAAAATATCTAAACCCATAACCTCCAAAGTCATTTCTAGTTCTAAAATTCCATGGTTCTCTGATGAAGCAAATGGAATTTATTTCTAAGAAGAGGGTAATGAACATCTTACTCAATGAACTGTAATTCACTCTGCCAGATTTTGGAGACTTCCTGGCTGATTCTTAAGAGTACATCCACGGCTGAATTTCTGCCACTTGCCTGGAAGTTTATGACATCAGAGAACAGAATCTGACCTGACTCTTGCAGGGAAACTTATGGAAACGATGAGACAATAGGCTTATATCTACCCATAAAATCAAACATCACTTTTACTGCCCCAAGCCAACTGACTAGCACATGAGGGGTGACTGAGGGCTGGCCAAACTGACCACTTGCAACAGAGTGAAATGGTCTGTGCCATCTGCTTGACGAGAAACCTTTACTGTGGCCAAAAGCCAGGAATAAATTAAAAGGAAGAAAGCAATTCAATTATAGATGTGGAACTAAGCTATGTGTTAGGGTAGGGTACCAAAAACAAGTTGGGTGTGCCATGTAACTGAACAGCTTTTACTTATTCCCCATGTTACTATGTTCTGGCCTTTTTTTTTTTTAAGATAGGGCCTCGCTTTGTACTTCAGGCTGGTCCTGAACTCAGCCCCAAACTCAGCAATCTTCCTGCCTCTGCCTCCTGAGTGCTGGGATTACAGGCATGAGCCACCACATCTGGCACTGTGGTATGTGGTACTTATTGATGATGGACATGAGTCACCACACCCAGCATTGTTGTATGTGGTTACCAGGGATTGAACCTGGGCCATTGTGCTTGCAAGGCAGGTGCCGGAACCACTGAGCTAAATCCCTGGCCCTATGCTTTGGCCTTTTTATCAGAAAAAAATGGGAATGACTTTCTACCACCTATATATAGTCATATTTTTAAAAAGATTTTTAAAGGGTGCTAACCACACAATCAATAACCACAAAATATACAACATGAGTTCAACATGCTACAAATGTTCAAATCTACCATCCTTCAGTCCAGAACTATTCATTTTTGGTAGAGGTAGGATTTTCAGGTATGATAGCAGATATTTTGGCACACAGTCAAGTGTATCATCAGCTCAGATACTCAATTCACTGTTGTGAGTGACAGATGCTGGAATCTTCAAATTAATTTCCTTTGGCTGGTTCTGGAGTATTTGGCTCTCCAACTTGAGGTATTTCTAAGAGGGAAAAAAAAAACTTGGAAGCAGAAATGGTACATTTTAGTTGCCCTTTCATCAGAAAAGGTAGGGTCCAAGCTTAGAGTGCTGAGTGCTGAGTAAGATCAGAGTCAGGAGACTGCTGGGAAAATGTGAGAGTGTTAAGCAACCACTACTCAGCCTCTCCAACATTCCAAATCCAGAAACTAGAAAATTTGAGGAAGAAAAAAAGAGAGAGGGCAGTGGAACCCCAGGAACCAGGAAGGATCTGATAGGAAAATTAAAACCTACAGAGAAACTGAAGAGACAGAACATGTGGAAAAGAGAAGGAACAGTCTGCACATTCTCTTCAGCTCCTGGCTCACAGTTTGCAAGAGAGGAAGACAAATCTACAGAGACAAAGTGAAAATAAGGGGCTCCAGAAGGCTGCAGGGAGAAATGCTGCAGTGAAATAAATGATCAGGTACCATGAGACACAACTGTGAGTGATTCTAGTCCAGGAACCCATCGTGTCTCCTGGACAGAACGCTTGGCCATACGCCATTCCTGGGAGGAGTTTGAACTCAGGACTCAGAGGAGCTGCAGGGAAGTTACAGTTCAGAGCTTCCAGTGTTACATTCCCACAGGAGACATCCATGGTCAGAGAGCCACATCAGGCTGGCAAGAGAAGCCATTAAGGGTTTAGGTTAAAGGATACAGGTGCCACCTCACAGCCAGAGACAGGCTCAGCCTGAATTGCTCTGAATTTGAAAGCCGTGAAACCAAGGGGCAGAATAACATAAGCCATATCCAAAAATTAGTCAAAAGGATAAGAGAGGAAGTTAGAAAATAAATCAAAGAAATATTGAGCAGGATCAGAGAAGATGTATCTAAACAGATAATTAAACTAATAATCAAAATGATCCAAGAGCTTTCAGAAGATGCTAATAAAAAGCTAGCAGAGCTAAACAAAATAACACAAAAAATGAATGACGTGCTTACTGAAGAATTAGAATCCATAAAAAGCTTCCATGTGAAATCTAAAGATTAAAAATTATATTGAAAGTATGGTCACAGAAGCAATGAACATGCAGGTAAAACTTCAGAACTAGAACAAAATGATGCCTTCAAAGACCAATTACTGTAATATACCTAAAAAAAAAACAACAAAAGAACATGAAAAATTGATCCAATAGCTTCTCAATGACCCAAAGAAGACTAATCCAAGAACCACTGAAATGAAATGTTAGAAGACAATACAAATGATAGAAATAAAACCTGTTTCCAGAAATAGTTACAAGAAACACCCCAAATACAGGGAAAGAAATAAACATACAGACAAGTGAGGCATATGGAACCCAAATTGCCGCAACAAAAGAGAACTTCTCTGTGCCACATTTTATTCAAATACCAGAAGTCCATCACAGGGACAAAACCTAAAAATCTATTCAAGAAAGGCAATGAATCAAAAGGTGAACACATTAGAACACATCACCTTTCTCAACACCAACCTTAAAGGCGAAAGAAATGTTAGAGAAAAGTGTTTCAAGCTCTAAGAGATAACAACTTCTAACCCTGAACTAAGTATCCTGAAAAATTTTCCTTCAGAAATGATGGAGAAACGAGATATTTCCATGACAAGTACCTCAAGAAATTCATGACCACCAACCCAATATCAGAAAAATTCTCAAGGATATTCTAAAAAAGGACAATGAAGCCAACAATGCCAATAAGTCAAAAAGAATTAATATACCTGGCAAGATGAGCAGTTAAGCAAAGGGAAAAAATAAGAAAAATAATGCAATAGCTGGAATAAGTCAGTAATTCTCCATCATAACTCTAAAATATGCATGGTCTCAAGTCTCCGATAATAAGATACATATTGACAGAATGGATCAAGAAACAAAACTGGGACCAGGGATTTAGCTCAGAGGTTCTAGCACCTGCCTTGTAAGCACAAGGTCCCTAGTTCGATCCCTGGTAACTCATGCCCACCAGCAATTAGTACCACATACCACAGTGAAGGATGTGGTGGCTCACACCTATAGTCTCAGCACTAGGGAGGCAGAGGCAAGACAATTGCTGTGAGTTCGAGACTGGCCTGGGGTATAATAGTGAGTTAGGGGCTGAACTACAAGCGAGACCCTGTCTCAAAAAAAAAAAGAAACAAACAAACAAAACCCAAAGTTGTAAAGCACCCAAGAAACATATTTAAATCAACAAATAAAAAAACAAAGAATGGAAAACAATATTCTATGCAAAGGAAACCCAGAAATAAAGAAAGTAGCAGCTACTATAATTTAATACAAAGTGGATTTCAAGCCAGAGCTGATCAGAAAAGACAAAGAAGGTCAGTATTGGTAAAGGGAACAATTCAACAGGAAGAGATAATAATTCTAAACATATACACACCAAATATCAGCAAACCCAATTTCATAAAACAAACACTAATGGAAATGAAAAATCAGATAAGCACCAATACAACTGTAATGTGAGACCTCAATACCCCACTGTCACACATGGTGAAATCAACTAGACAAAAAAAATAAATAAATAAACGAATACCAGAATTATCAGAGTTAAACTAAACCTTCAAACATATAGACAATATATATCCTACAACAACTGAACATATTCTTCTCAGAAGCACATGAGGCTTTCTCCCAAACAGACCACAGAACATGCGTAAGTAAGTGCAAAGAAATCAAAATTATCCCATGTATATTATCAAATCACAGCACAATAAAACTGAAAATCTATGTCAAAGAATACCATAGAAACTATACAAAATACATGGAAATTAAATAATATTGTCTTGACTTATTAATGAGTCACAGATTAAATTAAAGATGAGACAATTCCTAGAATCAAACAATAATATGAGTATGACTTACTGGAAACTGAGAGGATACAATGAAAAGAGTCTTAAGAAGGAAACTTATAGAGGTAAATTCCCACATCAGAAAAAACAGAGCAAGCTCAAATAAATAATTTAATGATACAACTCAAGGTCCTAGAAAAACAAGAACAAACCAAACCCAAACCTTGTACAAGGCAGGAAATTAAACAGATCAGAGCAGAAATTAATGAAATTGAGACAAAAAATACATACAAACAATGAGTCAAAGAATAAACAAAATAAACTCTTAGCCAACTTTACCAAAAGAAGGAAAGAAAATATCAAAATCCATGTACTTGGAAGTGAAAAAAGCAAAACCACAACTGATTGTGCCAAAATCCAGAAGATCACTGGTAACTACTTTGAGAACCTGTCCTCTAATGAAATGGAAAATTCAAAAGAAATGGATAGATTCCTAGATACATATGAGCTACTGTCTTAGTTTCTTTTCTGTCATTACTGGGATAAAATAATCAACACCCAAAGTGAAAAGAGGAAAGGTTTATTTGGCTTGCCATTATAGAGGCTTTAGTCCATAATCAGCTGGTTCCAAGGCAGAACGGCATGGCAGACAGGTATCACAGAGGATATATCACAGAGCAACTATTCCTGGTGGCAGAAGACAGTAATAGGAACGAGGGACCTTAAGAGCATCCTTGTGGTCCTTTTATCTTTTCCTGACCCCCAGGATTAGAGTGATGTCAAACCAATCACTTTCATGTAGTGGCTTAGTAATCATATGTCCTGGCATTATACATTCCAGATTCAGTCACCTGTGGAAAAGAAAGCCAGTCCAATCCGCCTGAGGCTTTGGGGGGACATCTAAACACAAATCAACAGCTACCCACACTGATCCAAGAAGGTATGAAGATACTGAATAACCTCATGTCAGTCAATGAATTTGAAGAAGTAATAAAAAAAAAAAACCTACCAACTAACAAAAGTCCAGGTCTCTATGGGTTCACTGCTGAATTCTTTAAGAGGTGTAGAGACTATCTAATGCCACTACCCTCAAACTCTTTAATGAAACTGAAATGGAAGCTATACTCCTAAAGCCATTCATAAAGCAAGCATTGCTCTGATACCAAAACGAGGGAAGGACCCAATCAAAAAAGAGAATGGTGGGGCAATCTCCTTAATGAAAACAGATGCAAAAAATCCTCAGTGAGAAACTGGAAAACAAAATACAATGAGTCATCAAACAGATTATACATCATGATCAAGCAGGATTCAACCTAGGGACACAAGGATAGTTCAACATACACAGATTAATACACTTGATCTTAGCCAAAAGGCCAAGAAGCGATTATACACAGATCAATAAATATAACACACAACATAAAACAGAAACTAGAACAAAAATCATTATCTCAACAGACACTTAAAAAGCACTTGATGAAATCTAGCACCTATTGATGATAAAATCTAGAAGAAAATGGAGACAGAAGATCTTTACCTCAATCTAATAAAAGTTACATATGAAAAACCAAGAGCCAACAACATACTAAATGGAAAGAAGCTGAAAGGTTTCCATTTAAAATTAGGAACAAGACAAGGATATCCACTGTCATCACTCTTATTTAACATAGTTCTCAAAACATTAGCCAGAGCAATTAGACAAGAGAAAGAAATAGAGATAGAGTATGAAACGAAGAAGTTAAATTATCATTATTTGTAGATGACATGATCCTCTCTAGACCCCAAAACTCTACCAAAAGATTCTCATAATTAATAACCAAATCCAGCAGTGTAACAGGATACAAAGTCCACACTCAAAATTAATAATGTTCCGGGCTGAGAATTTAGCTCAACTGGTACTGCACCTACCTTATAAGCACAAGATCCCAAGTTCAGTTCCTGGTACCACAAAAATAAATAAATCAGGATCATTCCTGCACAATAACAAACTCACTGAGAGAAATTAGGAAAACAATACTTTTCACTAGAGCATCAAGAAAAATGAAATTCTTAGGAATTAACCTAACCAAGGAAGTGAAAGACCTCAACAATGGAAACTAGAGTACTCTGAAAAAGATTAACTAGGACAGTAGAAAATGGAAAGATATTCCCTATTCCTCAACAGACAGAAGCAATATAATCACAATGGCTACACTTTCAAACTGTTGTACAGATTTAACACAGGCCCAATCAGAATACCAATAGCATTCCTCACAGAATTAGAGAAAGCAATCCTAAAATTCACATGAGACTAGAAGAGACCTAGAATTACAAAAGCAATTCTGGGCAATAAGGGCAAGGCAGGGAGCGTAACAGCCCTGGGCTTGAATGGATTGATGGAACAGACTATAGCAGCGATGGCAAACCTTTTAGAGAGTTCAGTGATACAAATAGCCTACACTTGCCATATGTTTGCCACCACTGAGCTAGAGGATGCACATTCAGCTGTGATTTTGACAAAGGGACCAAAAATATGCACTGGAGGAAAGATAACATTTTGATAAGTGGTGTAGATAAAAAGTGGTGTAGGTGCAAAAGACTGAATGTAGATCTACATTTTATTGTACATTAAATAAAATCAAAAATGGATCAAAGATTTAAATATTAAAATAGAAACACAATCTGCTGGAAGACAAAATAGATAAAACAGGTATATCTCTTGAAGACACAGGTATAGCTAGGACTTTTTGAGCAGACCCCACTTGCATAAAAAATGCCAGAAATTACAAAGTGGCTCCCATCAATTAAAAGTTTCTACTCAGCAAAGGAAAAAGGGTGAAGAGATAAACTATAAGGTGGGGAAAAATTTGGCAGCTACTCCTCAAACAAAGAACTAATATCTAGAATATACAAAGAACTAAAAAAGTCAAAAACCCCCACACTGGTACAAATTCTCAATATGAAGTGTGATCGAGATGTGAATATAAAATGTACCAATAAAGAATACAATTAAAAAATTAAAACCCTGAAGTATAAAGACCTAATAAAATAGTTGGTACCTTTGCATAGGCATTTTTGCCCATCAGTAGACACTTCTTAGGGAAGAAGTACATGCAGCCAAAAAGTACATGAAAAAATGTTCAACATCACTGGCCATTTGAGAAATGCAAATCAAAACATTCTATTGGAAATGCTGTTTCACTGAGGTTCCAACTCACTCCAGAAAGAATGGGTATCATCCCAAAATCCACCAATAACAAATGCTGGAAAGACTGTAGAAAAACAGGAACACTTCTTCATTCCTTGTGAGAGGGCAAACTGATACAACTACTATGGAAATCAGTTCAAAGATTCCTCTAAAAACTGAATAAAAATCCCAAGTCTTACCCTTCTAGGTATCTTCCCAAAAGAGTTAAAGACATCATATTCTAGTTATGTTACATACCCATGTTTATAGTGGTACAATTCACATAGCTAAATCTTAGAAGATCCTGTGTGTCCATCAACAGATGAATGGATTAAAAAAAAAAATGTGGTATAAACACAATGAGCCATAAAAAAAAAGAATTAACTCCAGTCATTTGTAGGAAAATGGATGCACCTTGTGATCACAATGTTAAGTGAAATAAATCAAATACACAAGCTTAAATATCACATGGTTTCTCTTATATGAGAAACCTAATATATAAATAAATTCCAAAAGATAGACAATAGGGAGAGAAAAGTTATTGTAATCCAGCATGGATGATGTATCTAAAAGTGTACCTTGATTTAGTATAACTGTTTTGTGCATTTTAGCTGATAGTATATGGCTGTTAATTTATATGCATAGTAATTAACTTTATAAGGTCTTATAAAATAAACAAATGAATTAGAGGCTGGTGAAAAAATTTAAAGAGAATTAGAGGGAAAGAGGAAGGAGACCTTCTATGTGCATGTACCAATTAATCGCAATGAATGTAATCATATACTGCAAATATTTACTAATAAAAATTAAAATTTAAAAAATCCTAAAAGATCAGAGTCATGGACTCTTGGAACAAGAGAGAGACTAGGACAGCAAGGAGTCCAATGCAGAAATTTATAATAACAAAATTATTGATTATGGATATTATTGCCAGATGCCTTGCTATTGTCATCCATACCTGCCTGCTTCTTTCCTAATAGAACCTCAGCTTTGTTCAGGGCCCCAACCTATGGGTATAGCGTCAGGTGAAGCTGACTGTGCCCCACCCCCATTCGATGACAAAGTCCTTGGTTAAATGCTTGTTTAAAATATAGGTCAGGACAGACATGTGACCCCATTCCAGCCAATGAAACCTAAGAAGACATTTGCTGATAGAAAAACAAGAATTTTTTGCTCCAAACAGGGGGTCCCAAGATAGACATCCTTCCTCTTACTCTGAACACTGAAATTATGCAGAAGTTATGCCTAGGAGTGAGCAGATATCCTGCTATTAGCCTACAGTTGCAGCCCATACTAAGAATCATGAGACAGAAATATGGGGAGATTCATCTTTCTTCTTCATGTTGATATTACAAAGCACCAATTTAACCACCTTGAAGGCTGCCTTTTGCTGAAATTCTGCTTTATTAAGTGATTTCACTTCTGTTTTACACCAACTCTGAGCTGGAAAATCAATTAATTACAGCCAAAAACATGTCAAGTTAAACAATGCCTACTATGTGCCGGCCAGTATGCTCTACAAGCATGACAACATTGTACATGAATAGTATTGTTATCCCCACTCTCCACTAAGAAAAAAATCAAAGTTTTGAAGAGATAAATTTATTTGTTCAGAATCAGTTGGTAAGTGGTGGAAGAGTAGGATCCAAATGTAAGCAGTCAGACTATAGGGTCTGCTCTTCTAACCTCCATGCTGTAAGCTGTGCAAGCCAGAAAGCAGCGACTTGCTCCGAGGACAGTAAGTCAACACAGTGCTTCTTCAGTGCTCGCTCACGTAACTGTGATGACTCCAGTGCTTTCAGCCCCCACATCTTTAGCCAAGCACTCTTCTTCAGGCAACCCTAATAAGCCTTAAACAAATGGCCTCTCCTCCAATCACTGAGCATAATCTTTGGCTCTCTGTGTTCATCACTCTTCTACCTCCTTCTTAATTTCTGCCTTTTAGGCTCATGCACTGACTTTTTTTCAGCCACCAAAAAGAGGTATGTGACTCTTGTGGAAAATCCCTCATGGCAAGCGCAAGGAGTTCTCACCAGCAAGAAAATTAGGCTGTCTGCTGAGGATGCAGAGGATGAGTTGGCAGCTTTCCCATGCTAATTGGTTTCAGTCTTGATTCAGTGGGCTCCCAAGCCAGCTGAGAGCCTAGCAGTGTCCAGCAGTCAGGCATGGAAAGCAGGCAAGCACTCGAAGCTGCCTCAAGCTGGTGATGGGTCCCTGGGAACCTCCTAGGCCTTGGATTGTCCATTAGTGAGAAGACACACTGTGAAGACAACAGTATCATGCTAGTATGATAGCAAGTATAGGAGTCTGCTCTTGCATTAGTGAAGTTCTCACAATGCTAAATAGGATGTCACTGTTGTAAGCACGGACTGAAATGGAGCAGATGTGGGTCTCACTCTCAGTTCAATTACTTGCTAGATGTTAAATGAGGAAAAAAAACATAGGTAATAGAATTTCTCTGAACCTAGTTTCACTTTCTATCAAAGAAATATATATAGATAGATACTTAGGGGTTGGATGGTGATGAAGAATAGATGTGATGAGCTTAAGTCCTGGTACATAATAATGCACATCGCCTTGAAATATAATGATATTGCCTGAAAAGATGATTAAAACTGACATTTTTAATGATGATTGGTGATGATGATGATGATGATGATGATGATGATGATGGGAGTGGTGGTGGTGAAAACTTGAGTGGATAGAGAACATACAATCATTCTTGCCAGACCAGGAGGCTGAAGGGGGGATCAGTCAGGCAAGGTTTCCAAAGAAAAGAACATGCTTGGAGCACACATTATAAAGCAGAAACCAAACTTTAATTTCACAACATCCCACTTCTAGTGGCTGCGATCAGTTTTTCTGAGACATGGTAAGATAAAACAGCCACCTGACTCTGCATAGCCATGGGGTGCACATGTGGTCAAACATGCTGATTTATTACTATTATTATAACAAAGCCTATTTTGCACCTGTGTTAAATGACAGAGTTGTGTCCTCAGGTGCTCTCAAGCACCCTCAGATACTCAGGCTTTGACATATCGGCCAACAGCCCTCTGACAATTGCTATGGTCAAAGTTTCTCATTTTTTAATAACAACTCAAGACAAGCCCCAGCCTCGTTAAAGACTGTGTAAAATTTGCCCCGTTGCATGCTTCTTCTTCCTTAATAAAAACACAATTCAATACTCTTGAACTTTACTCAGAGAATCAGAGGACTCTTCTATAGAAGGCTGCAAAGATGACTTCCCATTATATCAAGCTGTTTAATGGGGAACGCCCATCAAAGCTCTGTAGAGCCAATTAGCCTAACTGTAGATTGACTGAATAAATTGAACCAACACAAATACAGTTGATCTCAAGAAAAAGTTGGTTACAGAATAACTAAATCTCAGTGTTCAAAGCAATTCTAATGATGATCTTGTCAAGTTCACAGCAAAAAGAGACTTGGACTGTCCTTATTTAAATATCCTCCATCAAGATTTCATTTATACATCAAGTATGATGGTTTTACCTAGTTGACCAAAATATGGTATCTTATTTTGCATGATTTTTTAGTGATAGAAATCATGAATTTATTCATTCATTCAACAAATATTTATTAAGTGCCTCCCACACCCCAGATACAATCCCAGACAATGAGAATCATAGTAAACCCTTTGCTCTAACACTCATCCTCCCTCTGGTCTACCCTGTTTAACACACTGTTATTCTATGTAAACTTTCTTTTTCTTTTTTGGTGATAACTTTGAACACAGGTCCTTATGCATGCTAATCATGCACTCTACCACTGAGCTACACCTCCTGCCTCTGTGTCATCATCTTTATTAAGAGAATATACTATCTCTTTTTTTGTTTTGGCTTGGTTTGGTTTTGAAAGATAGGATCTCACTGTGCAGTTAGGCCTTGAACTCATCATGCAGCCTGGGGTGGCCTCAAACTCATGCCAATCCTCCTATCTCAGTCTCTGAGCGCTGAAGTTACAGGTGTGTGCCACCACACCCAGGTCACTATTTCTTTCCAGAAAATTCTATTTTTTGATATTTGTTTTCCAGTTAATATCCAACAAATGTTTTAAATAGAAATATGTAGCTTAATGAAATGTATTCTATACTTCCATTGCAAGTGAGGGACATACATTTGTAACTCTCTTCTTTTTTTGAATAGTAATGAGCCCAGGGTGTCTGCACTGAGTGACATTCCCCCAGACCTTTTAAATTTTTTTACTTCAAGACAAGGTCTTACTTAATTGTCCAGGCTGGGCTTGAACTTATGATTCTCCTGCCTTTAGCCTCCCAGAGGATGGCATTACAGGCAAAATGCCATCACCTCTGGTTTATAGCATTCTTAAAGTGACCCAGCCCTTTTATTCAGTGCTTATAGCAGTAATATTCACTTATTCCAAAAAATATGAAAACACATAAATATATAAAGAAAAATGCCTATTGTAACATGATCCTGATGTAGTTATAACTATCACTAATATTTTGATATGTATTCTTTAACAATCTTTATTCTATATGTACATATGTATATCTCACTCATAAATAAGACTATATTATATACATATATAAATATAATTTTATATCATGTTTCCACTCTATTAACAGTTTATACACAATGAATATTTATCTGACTTTAAATGTTACTGGAAGTCATGATCTTTATGGCTATATAATAAAACGGTAAATTATTTATTGGTTTGGTTTGGGTTTTAGACAGATTCTTGTTACATTGTTCACACTGGCCTTGAACTTACTGTGCAGCCTAAATTGGCCTCAAACTCATGAGAATCATCCTATCTAAGCCTCCCAAGTGCTGGGTTTATAGCCATGTGCCATCACTTTGGGTTTTGTTTTGTTTTTTGAGATAAAGTTTCCTTATATAGTCCAGGCCAGCCTCAAACTCATCTCCAAGTGTGGAATTACAGACATGTGCCACCATGCCTGGCTGGTCTTCTGATTATTCAACCATCTATTTACCACTGTTATTTTTTAAGTTTTAGTTTTGGGAGACAGGCTCTCACTACATAGTTCAGGCCAGTCTTGAACTCTACATCTCCCAGGCTAGCCTTGAACTGGTGGTGATGCTCAGTCTCATGAGTTCTGAGATTATAGGCATGCACTAGTGTGCCTGTAATCTCATTTATTTATTTATTTATTTATTTTTTAGGTTTTTTGAGACAGGGTTTCACTTTGTGGTTCAGGCTGGCCCTAAGCTCAGCCTCCAACTCACATCACAGCAATCCTCCTGCCTCTGCCTCCCGAGTGCTGGGATTATAGGCGTGAGCCACCACGCCTGGCACTGTGGTATGTGGTACTGGTTGCTGCTGGGCGTGAGTCTCCATGCCCAGTATGGTATGTGGTTACCGGGGAATCGAACCCGGGCCCTTACGCTTGCAAGACAGGCGCCAGAACCACTGAGCTAACTCCCCAGCCCCTGTAATCTCATTTATTATTAAACCATTTAGGTTATCTCAGAATTTTTGCTACCATAAATAGCTCTTTGATGAATATTCTAGTACTTATATCTCTACATATCCAACAATTTCTTTAGTAAACATTTTAGTTTGGCTAACAGGTGGCATTAGACTTGTGTGCAGATTTCTAAGTCTAGTAATAGATGTAAGGCCATGTGCAGACTACCATTTTATATATATGACTCATAGGCATCATATTTGATTGGCTTTAGGACATTTACTTGTTTATTCTCTTTGTGTGGAACTTAGATACACAGAAGAAAACAGTGCAGAAATATAAGCATGCTCCATGGGCCCCCGGAGTTTTAGTGGAGGTTCCAGAAGGGAACTGTAAAGGTCACAGAATTCTGGGATGCCCACCCATCAGGCTAACGAGCACTATTTCTGTTTTCCATTTTGAATATTCAAATAATATTACCAAAATTAAAAATTAAATTTAAAAAAAACCTATGGAAATCATTGTCTTAATTGAATCCACTCCTTTCCCAGGTAAGGAAATTGCAACCTAGAAAAGCCAACTAACTTGCCAAAAGTTGCATAGCTAGATACTAATAGAATCTGGACTAAAACTCCAGACTTAGACTCAACATACTTACCAAAGAAAAATCACTGGAAGTATTTTCTTGCAAACATCTATTTCTAATCTTTATGACTGTCATTATAAACATCAATAAACTTTACTGTGTGGTATTGTATTTGGTTCTACGGAGCATGGGGGCAAAGTACTGACTACTGAGAGAGCAAAATTTGGAATAGCACATGTGAGCTCACTAGGTGGAAAGGGGAAGAAACAGAACACTAAACCACTCTGAAATTGAGAACTATATTAAAAATGTAAAGGATGTTGTCTTTACCAAATTATTGAATATTAGAGTTCAATCATGATGTAAGAAGCATATTGCTAGATATTTTAAATACAGGAGATTTACTCCAAATAACTAGTTATAAAACACTGGAAATGACAGAAGAACAAAAAATAGTAAGGTAACCTAGAGTCAAGTAGCTGAGGAAAACAGCAGCTACCCCTCCCTGGGTGGAAGCAAAGCTTGTTAAACAAGTACAAATATGTACTACTGTACCACTGGAGGTGCCAGGAAGGGTGATGGAACCACCAAGGAGAGACCACCAGGCCAGTACTTGAACCAAGTAGGAGGGCTCACCCAGGGCTCACTCTGGCTTGTTCTGAGCTACTGTGGCTAAAGTTGGAATTGTTAGAGATTCAGTCCGCTCTCAGAAATCACATGAGTAACAATAAGAGAGAACATCCCTTCTCACATTCTCTCTCCTTCCAACACTCTACCAAGCATTCCTGTTGGATGAACCTACTAAGGGGACCTGGAATCTGTAATTTCCAGTAATCCAGAACCTATGTTGCAGAGCAGTGCCAAGAATAAGCATGTAAGTAACCAACATACTCATATTTTCTAAATGCAATATTCCTCTTAGCAATTTCCCCGCAGTTCTCATTCAAGGTCTGCTTCCCCTTCCTCCCCATAAATAGGCAGCAACATACTGCTGTGTCCATAATAACAAGACATTCAAATCAAATAGTTTGTAACTAGAAGTCTCCCAAGTCCTCGTGTAGTCATAAGTGAAGCTTTTTGGAGGTGGCTGGCCCCAGAGCATGTGATACTGGGATCAAAGCTATGATACTGGGACTAATTGAAGAAGTGATGCATGCTCACCCTGTATATGAGTGCTACCTACCCTAAGGATGGGTACTCTGGATGGAATATGGGGGGCGGGGCTGCTAGTGTCACTGCTTGCTGCTTGTTGCTTAGCTGCCTTCTGCCTATCATGAACTACTTCTCCTCTGTGATGACCTTCTGCCATGCCATGCTGCCTTGGAGCCAGCCAATTATGAACTAAAACCTCTATAAACTGTGAGTTAAATAAAGCTTTCCTTCTTTAACTGTAGGCATCCAGTATTTTGTCTCAATCACAAGAAAAGTAACTGAGATATCACCATAGTAGTAGGTACTTAAGAGTTTTTCCTTGGCCTCATACCTAAAGCTTATTTTGTCTGGAGGAATTCTTGGTCATATTAAAGTAAAACTCCAGACCCTTGATATTCCAGTTTTTCTTGAAGCTAGGAGTGACATATGACCTATCCTTCTCCAAAAAAATACATCTGCCCCTGGCCTTGGAATCAACTTCTAAGAGCCAAAAGCAGAAATTCCCTACAGATGGAAAAGTAGCCATATCCAGGTTCCCAGGGACATAATGCTGCCAATGCCAGTGGCTTCATCTGTGCTTCAATGGTATTCAGGTTCCAACAGCCAAGGAGGCACTTGTGCCCTTACTACATAGGCTCTGTCAAGAGATTTGGCGCTTATTCTCTAAACTTCTCAGTGATTTTGAGAATTACAAAAATACTGTCAACAATATAAATTTCTGCTTAAATCATCAAAAACTGCCTGTTATTCATAACCAAAAATAGCATCAATTCATCCTTTTGTGTGACTAGAGATCTTCTATCTTGAATCTAGCACTTATGATTGCCTGGGAGTATTAGGGAGCTTCATCTACTATTTCAAAGAAAAAATAAGCAATAGAAGGTGAGTAGGCACTGCCTGAAAGCCTCCAGAGTCATGAGGTGTAGAGCCATCTCAGGCATCCAGGGATATGGCCGCATACTGCTTCTAGTCTTGACCACGGAGAAAAGACTCTTGCCTCAAAACTCAGTTCAAAACTAGAAGTAGTTAGAGTCATCTTTCTGCCTTCCCCATTAAGACTCACCTCATCTCTTGCCTCACCCAGACCATAGCTCACACAAGGAAACACTGTCAGAAACAACTAACCACCTCCTACTCCCTTTAAATAATTTCAGAACCCCAAACCTCCTTTTGATATAATCCAGGACTCTCCTCCATGAAAGATCCTTGATCTGCTTTTGAACTCTATATCTCATCTATTTAATTACTCTTCTATTGCTGCATAACAGAACTTTGTGACTCAAAAATAGTACTTCATTACAGCATTTGATTATCTCTTATGGTTTCTGGAGATTAGGAAATCAGCTGGCATACAGTAGGGATAACTTGTCTCCACCCCACATTTTGAGATCTCAACAGAAAACTCAAGGACAGAGATTACACTCAACTATGTTCAAATATGAACTTTTGTTCATATTTCTGATAGCTGATGCTGGTTGTTGGCCAGGACACTACCCAGGGCCACCCACTGAGACATACAAACGTGCCCAGGCTTCCTTACAGCATGGTGGCTGGGTTTCAAGCACTGGCAGAAGCTGTAGTGTCTTTTGTAGTCTAACCTCATATACTTTGTGGCATGTCTTCTACTACATTCTATTAGTCAAGGAAGTTATAAAGATCTGTCTCATTTTGAGTGAAAAGGACAGAGATTCAATGAGTGCCAAGGTCATACAGTAAGATAAATCTTTGCCATGGGAACTATAGCAATGCAGACATCTTGGGCATATACTTTCTGTCACAATCACCTTCAATAATTGCCAGGTTTACAAGACATCTTTGGATTCATTCTCCTTGGCTCCTATGCTTCCCGTGGCTCACTCTGTACCTGCCCTTGTATATTAGCCTGTTGTTGAGTCTACAACACCTTAAACTCACCCTCCTTCTCAGTGGGAGCTATGCTCAGTGAGTTCCAGATGGTCTTCAGGCTCCTTCCAAAGCAAAACAAATAAATGTCATAAAGCAAATGTCAACTCAAAAGGGCTCTCTGCTACAAACGATAACTCAACAATACTAATTTCAATAACCCCTCACAGCTATACACTGCTTTATAGTTCACATGACGCTTTTGCTTGCATAGGCTCGTTCAATCAATAAGCTCTAAGATGACTTTTCTGATGAAAAAGTAAATAAATAAAAAATTTACACAGTGTTAAGTACAAACATGGTGCAAAAAAATCGCCACACTGTATTTCTTCAGCTCAATTCTGCCTCCTTAAATTATACTCATTAAAAGCAGGCCCCTCGGGGGCTGGCATCTCGGCATGAAATTCAATTCCATCTCAACAACCCTGTTGAAGAGGGAGAGGAAACTAGGTAAGAAGTGGGTTTCACGATCAGGAAGGGGAGATTCTGGCAAACCTGAGTCAATGTTCCCAAGCTAAAGATCCTTCAGGAGGTAGCTAACTTGAAGGCAAAAAGCACCAAACAAATTGACTCTGCTTTCAACCCTCAGGCAAACATCAGTGATTCATTGTTGCGAATTTTCATAACTCCCTTCTGCAGCCTTGCGTCCTGTTCGGCTGTGGGCCAGGTCTGTCTCCATGAGACACAAGGGCAAAGTGAGAGCAATTCAGGAAAGCCAAAGTCTGGAACAAACACTAGACTGCATGAGCACTGTCAAAATTCTAGGCCCTAATTATACTGAGGAAGAACCACTATTTGTCTCAGTCAGTTGTACTAGTAAAACAAAGCTTGAGTTATTGGTGCTAAGATATGAAAGGGGTTCCTTGTGGTCAAGCAACCTTTGAAGATGCTTGGTTTGTGCCAGTCACAGGCTTTGCAAGTATGCATCATTTAAACTGAATAAAACTAGTGAATTAAACACGTTTCTGAGTACCCACCATGACCTCCTAGAGTTTATATTCCTTGAAGACCATGCTTTTAGAGATAAGACTAGGATCTCAGTGATATCCCAGGGCCTGACATATTTGACACAAAACTACAAATGCCCAGAATGGTAACTCTAATGTCTTTGCTGACCTTGGGATTTGGTTTCAGATACCCAAGCCTTCACCTTGGGATACAGGGCGTAGCAGACCAAGCTGAGATTGAAATATATATACGCATTTATATACTTTAAACATATATATATATATATGTATATATATATATATCATATATATATATACCATTATGCTGCTATTTTAAATATATATATCCACATATATATACATATATATACATACATATATATACACATATATATACATATATATACATATATATACACATATATATACATATATATATACATATATATATATATATATATAGAGAGAGAGAGAGAGAGAGAGAGAGAGAGAGACAGTCTCTCTACATATTCTAGGTCAGTTTTCAACTCATTTTGTACCCCAGATTGCCCTTGTACTTGCAGCGATCTTCCTACTTAAACCTCCCCAGTTCTGGAATGATAGGTACGTACCACTAAACCCTGCTGAGTTTAGTATATCTTGGCAATTTGCAGAGACAATTCAAAGGAGTAAAATGGAGACAATCAAATGGGTCCCAGCCATGAACAGACATGTCAGGATTGAGTTTTGTACCTCAGCTCTGACACTACCAACTGTGTGACCGTGGCTGAGTTATTTGACATCTCTGTAAAGACAGAATAAAACAACTAAGGAGATACTGTGCTTACGAACAGTGCCTGCCCAATAGGAAACAATCCTGCAATGCTTAATGAAGCAAAGGTGTAAGTTGCAAGGAGAGATTCCAAATGATAATCACAGCTTGAGAAGCCAGGGATGACAGTCAATGACATCCTTCCTACCTTATGATGGCTGACTCACAATCTTCATTATTTTATGATTGTGCAAAAGTAGTATGAATTCAGTGGAAATCATACTCCAAATTTTGAATTTACATCATTTCCTGGACTGGTTATATGCAAGATGATACTCTGCCTTGAGTGTTTACTCTTTATGATACTCTGTCAGCAGTAGCAGGAAGTATCCACGGTTCAGTCAGACAGGTAACCATGAAGGGAAGTCACCAATATGCTGCTAAGCTAAGATGTTCAATAGGTGTATTAAATGTATTTTCAATTTATAGTATTTTCAATGTATGCTGGATTTATCTAGACATAACCCCATTCTGCGCAAGTACAAGATAAAATGAAGTTAACTCTGAGGGCAGAATAAAAACAGCCTACAGGTAGTGTACTAGGTACTTACAATCAGTGCCTCATAGCAGCTTCAAATCAGAGCAAGGTACTATGTCACCCTCATTTTCCAAAAGAAGAAACTCAGTGGAAGATACAGTGATAAAATGGAGGTCACATATCAACAGAGGTAGAACTAGAACTCAAACTCAGATCTCACATCTTCAAAGCCAATCTTGTTCTCCCTTCAGCATTCAGGACTGCCCTGTTACAGCTACGTTAAAGTCTTACATATTGGTTTGCAGTTATGGCTGTGTCTGCATCACTCACAAACCTGGGAACTCTTGAAAGACTCAGCTCATGTTTTATTTTTTCTTTTGTTTTTGATTGAATTTATTGGTACCTTTTAGGTACAACTCATGATCACATTCATCGCTGAGCACCTGCACCCACACGAGACATATCCCAATTCCTATTCCTTCCCACCTCTGTCCCCTCCCCAATCCCTCCACCATATGCATTACCCTGCTCCCGTTCTTTCCCTCTCACCTTCAACCTTTTTCTTTCCTTTCACTCCTCTCACCCTCCTTCCCCTTTGAACATCTCCTCCTACCCCATAACATCCACTACACACCTTGGTCCGCAGTTACACACTGCACCCATCACACCAGAGAAAGAATTCAGTATATTCAGTATTGCCACATGTGTGTCCTGTGTTTTAACATTCCAAGAAGGATTTAAGGGCTATCTATCCACAAATATGGTCCTCCCAACAGTAGCACAGTCGTCGGCACATAGAAGGATCTTGATAAATATTTATTGAGTCAATAAATAACACTCTTGTGACTTGAAGATTAAGCAGCACTTGTTCTGTTCTTGAGGATTCAGAAAAGCACAAATTTCAAATGAGACTATCCACTGTTAGACAGATAGATGACAGATACCAATTCACTTATTCAAGATTAATGTAGATGAATACAAATTTTACAAACCTTGCATTTCAAACCAAATCTGGGCCTGAAAAAATTTATATTTTCAGCAATGTGCTTCTACCGCCACACTCTTTTATCAACTTCCTGGAGATTGATGGCACTGACTAATTTTAAGTGATTAATATGTGTTCCTGGAATTTGCCACCGTTCCTCCTGATTCAGATGGAAGGTGTGTGCTTGGGGAAGTGGTGAACATTTGAAGAGCTATTTATTGTTCAGTGAATGTCGGTGTAGAAGGGGTGGACAGTAAGGACACAGTTCAGGAATTCCTTATTACTCGAGGTTTGTAAACAAAAAAAGATATGGAAGTAACTGATTGTGGAAGGGCATTTTAGGTCACCTATCGAATCCATTCTTATTTTAGGATGTAACTGTCTGGGGTTAACATACTCACCTGCTGTTGCTCCATTGGAAATTCCATAGCAACCCTGTTGACAAGGTGCTCAAGATCAGAGAGTTACTGTCCAACATAGGGAAGAAAAATAACTGATTTCTCCAAGTCATGAAGAGGGAAAGATATAAGGTTACTGTAATATTTAACAAGATCATAGTAAAAGTACCTAACTCTATGCCCAATACATTAGAACACACAAAAGAGCTCAATACAAGCATGTTCTGCCTAGGCCCCAAATAAAAATATATATTATATGAAGCTATTGGAAAAAGGACTGCAAATCTGTCTCCTATTTTTTGTCTGCTCAGCAACCATTTTAAGTGAACTGACAATGGCTATAATGTTCATGCAACACAGGAAATAATTATGGCTCAAAAAATAAAATAACTGACCTAAAATCACACAACAAGGAGGTGACAAAGCTGGGAAGAGTGAGCAGGGAGTGCATCTTTCTGAACCCGAGGTGCTATTTCCTAGATTTGTCTCCTTCCCCTATTATCTGATCTGGCCATGTCTAGAACCATCCCACCTAACAATATAAAGAAAATAGCAACCTAGTCTGAGCAATTTAGTGAATTAACAAGACCCTGTCTCAAAATATAATTTAAAAAGTGCTGGAGGGCCAGGAATTTAGCTCAGTGGTTCCAGGGTCTGTCTTGCAAACACAAGGACCCTGGTTCGATCCCCCAGTAACCACATACAATACTGGGTGTGGAGACTCATGCCCAGCAGCAATCAGTACCACATACCACAGTGCCGGGCTTGGTAGCTCACGCCTGTAATCCCAGCACTTGGGAGGAAGAGGCAGGAGGATTGCTGTGATGTAAATTGGAGGCTGAGCTCATGGCCAGCCTGAACCACAAAGCGAGACCCTGTCTCCAAAAAAAAAAAAGTGCTGAGGATATAGCTCAGTGCAACA
The DNA here is from genome assembly GCA_004026965.1 of Petromus typicus. Classification (NCBI taxonomy): domain Eukaryota; kingdom Metazoa; phylum Chordata; class Mammalia; order Rodentia; family Petromuridae; genus Petromus; species Petromus typicus. Next base: position 27,163 of record PVIR01022163.1, read on the forward strand.
GCTCTAGGTTCAATCCTCAGTACCACAGAAAGAGGGAAGAGAGGGAATGATAAAGGAAGGAGGGAAGGAAAGAAATGGGGAAGAAAGAAGCAAAGAAGGAGAAAGGAGATGAGGAAGGAAGTGAGAAAAGTAGCAATTTAAATAGAGTGATTTTTTTTAAATTTCTATTCCTCCAAAAATGTCTCCTCCAATAGCTTCCTAAACTCCCAGGTTCCTGAAAAAATCTCTGCCTACCTGTCCTCAAGGTCAATGGCCAACTGTTCACCTTGACACGTGTCCAATCTGAGTTTTCAAAGGACCCTAGGCTTGTCCTTTTTGGTGAAGATCTGAGCCTAAATTTTGCTGCTAGACTCCAATGCCTTCAGCTATAAAATGAAGAACACACCATCTTAGTAGTCCCTCTGTGCTAGAATAATCTCTGTCGTTCTGATCTAAGGAAATATCTAAAAGGTGTGGCCACCTCTTCTTTGTCCACTTAGAAAAGGACAACAGCAGGATACACACAAGGAGCACTGAGAATATAACCGTTCCTGCCAGACTATTGTGTTGAAAGAGATCAAGGGCTGCAAAGCTGTGACTCTAATGTTGTAACACCAGTCATGTTGCCTGCCATGCCCTCGCCTTCCTCCTGTTCCTTCTCTTTACCCTGCCTGGTCAGGCAGGCAGAGTACCCCTGGACACAGCTGGTCTATTGACTCTTGCTGAGTCTTGTGATGATGTCACTGGAAGAAACCAGTTGTGCATGTCCTTAAGTCCTTCTAGATGTGCTTGGTTGCTTCTGGAATGCCAGTGAGAACCACTGCAGACCAGCTCCTTCTGACCACTGCAACCCTGCAAGGTCACTATGAACACAGAGGGCAGGGCAGACACAGGGAAGAGAAACTCATGAGATAGCCAACATCAGGAGAGCAAAGAGAACTACTTCCCTCTTAGACTTTAAAAGCTATTGGATCCTAGATTCAGTACTGAATCTTGGAAGACATTGTGTGTGTGTGTGTGTGTGTGTGTGTGTGTGTGTGTGTGTGCGCGCGTGTGCGTGTGTGTGTGTGTGTGTGTAATTTTTAAATTGTTTTTATCTTTAAATAGTAATTATTGGCCATCTGCAAGCTACTAGTCACTAAGGACTGTGCTTATATTATCTCATTTAATCCTTAAACTATCTAATGAAGTTTTGTTTGAGGGCTTTATCACCTTTCAATAGTGATAAAATGCATAGAAACTAGGGTAGAGATCAAAGGGCGGGGTCATCCTGAAGACACACTTGAACTATTCACTTAGAATAGTAAACTATAAATGGACATATCTTGAGGATATCCTCATAAGTGAAATAAATAGGTCACAGATAGATACATATCGCATCTTTTCTCTGGTATGAGAAAATGAAGATGTAAATGAGTCCTAGCATTGTATGTTATATATTGTGAAATAGAAAATGCTCAATGTAAAATAAGGTGAAAGGGGACAATGTTGAGATTGTAACAAAAAAGTA
>PVIR01022164.1:0-28631 GCA_004026965.1 Petromus typicus
CCCTGAGCTCAGCCTCAAACTCACATCACAATCCTCCTGCCTCTGCCTCCCAAGTGCTGGGATTACAGGCGTGAGCCACCATGCCCGGCACTGTGGTATGTGGTACTGGTTGCTGCTGGGTGTGAGTCTCCACACCCAGTATTGTTATGTGGTTACCGGGGAATCGAACCCGGGCCCTTGCGCTTGCAAGACAGGCGCCAGAACCACTGAGCTAACTCCCCGGCCCCAAAACTTTCCCAGTATTTAATCCATGGTCCGTACTTAACAGTGATCCCCCGCCCCCCTAGTCCAGGGTTTAGTCCAAGATTATGTCTTATATTTTGTTGTTAGGTGTCCTTGATCTCGTTCTACCTAGTGTATTTCCTTAGTCTTTCTTTACTTGTGTGCTTCAACACAACTGAAGATTGCAGATATGATTGGCAAGACTATCATGCAATTCACTGTGTTCATTCTGTATGGTGCACAGTAAATTACTATAAATTAAACAGCTTAAAGTCAGAGACATTTATTACTTCACAGTTTCTGTGGCTCAGGACTTGGGATATGGTTTTGCTGGGTACTGTTAGAGTACTATTTCCAGGGTGCGGGCAAGGGCGGAGTTCCAGCTGCCCATGGTGCTGCTTCTCCCCTCCTATCTCTAGGATCTGTAGGGACAACCAACTCTGTGTTTCTAATGTTCTCCTGTGTCTCCTCTTGTGGCCTCACATGGCCACCTGACTAGTACAAGAACACAGAACACTGGTACAAGATATTCCATAATTATCTCAAATTTTCTTGCTTCAGTCTTGAAATAAAGCACTTTCCCAAAGAGTTCCTTTTACTGCAGAATGGTATTTAGAAAGCATTTTCTGAGTACCAGGTTTATTTTGCTTAAATATCAAGGTATTAGTCCATGTGGTAAGACCTGTTCTCATTGGACCCTGCCCTTATCTTGGAGGCAGTATGGTTTGATAGGCGGTGGCTCCAGACTGCCTGAATTAAAATCCTGCCTCCTATGGACACATTGGGAGGCTCTGGAAAACTCACTGGCGATCTTAGTTTTCTATGGCCCTTATGATGGTAGCCATAATAGTGGCAACCTCAGAAGATTGCTATGGAATTTAGTTAGACCTACACACAACATGTATGTTAGACATGTCAGGCACAAGTGATTAAAAAGTGTTCTTTGTTTTCTTGTGAGAATATCTTCCCTTAAGAATTCCCTATATTGAGATTGTAACAAAAAAGTAAGGAAACAAATTTTATATATATGGGGGGGTGGTAGGGTGGGTGGGGCTATGGGAAAAAATGAGAATTAAGTTGTGTCTTATACTGGTACAAATCCCCATTATGGAGTGCAATCATGATGTGTATATTTAATGTACCAATAAAGATAATTAAAAAAAAAAAGAATTCCCTATAATAATCTTTTTAATTACCTTTAATGTATTGCAAGAAGATAAAAGAAATTCCTGTAAAACATCATCTTTACACTTTCAGAGGGGGAAAAATGCTTTGTTTTTCTTTAAGTTCTTCTTTCCTCATTGAAGAAGACCAAGGAGGAGCAGGTGGAAAGGAACTCATAAACCTGGAGCAAACCTAGATTGTACTTTATCTGGAACTCCAATTCCTAAAATCATTCAGTCACCACAGAAGAACCCAAACCCACTAAGAATTCAGGAAAGAGGAAGAGGAGCCACTGTTCCTGAGGCCCTGACTCCACTCCTCTCCACCTGTGTCTTCTGAGAGGGAGAAAGAACTCCCCGGACCTGAATCTGCACAGGCAGACCCAGGCGCTGGAGGGCCCTACTTCCTAACCTTGCATTCAATCTTTTCTTCTCACCATTCTTCATTTTAAGAAAGAAATGAAAGCATCATACATATGCCGGACAATTTTTACTTTACAGATTGGTATTTCAGTCTCTTTGCAATTTTTGCTCACATTTTCTTTACCTTTTAAGTCTGCAAAAGGTTTGCCAAATCATCATGAACACAATACTGAAAAACCACAGCTCTGTAGAACCTTTTGAAACAGGTCAGGCTAACGGTTTACCCTGAAAGTGGAATGGATTTCCCATTAGGGTTCCCAGAGCAAGGGAGTGTGTTTTTGTAACCTAACACAATGAAGGGAGTTGCCATGAGATGACTCAGCTAGTTAGAATCATAGTTGCCTTTCTGGGGAGGAAACCTGAGGCATGGTGATTATGTGAGCTGGAGGGTATTGCTTACTTGGAATTCTGCTCCCCCTCACTGAGCCAGGCAGAGGTTGTGCAGAGGGAGGTGGGAAGGAAGGAGCCCCAGCAGCGCCCCTTGGCTGGCAGCGAACCTTATAGTGAATCCAAGTCTGTCACAGTTCCTTGTTGTCTGTCTTCAACATACAAGCATCCACGCAGGCATACACACACACACACACACACACACACACACACACACACACAACTCCTACCTCAAGCTGTAACTCTCCACTAAATTCATTCTTGATAAAAATCCCTGGAGCAAATAAGCAGTAACTTGAGTTTTCAGCTCATTGAGTATCAGTGGGAAACTTGCCACGTTGGAGTCTGACGGTCACAAAAACCAGTTTGACTGAGTGGCAAGGCCGTGAGGTCTAAGTGGAGTATTAACTCACCGGCTTGGAATGGTTTCGTGGAGAATGCTCACTCACATGCTTTTATTTATGCTTCATTCTATGTTCTCTGAGAGCGCTGAAGTCATAGAAACGGCTAAACAAACATACAGCAGGAAGCTTCTCTACTCAGCATTTGCCTGTGTGAAAAACTGTCACCAGGGATCCCTGGAAAGTCGTGTCTAAAACCCAGCTGTGAACCAGTTACTCTTTTCCACTCCTGTGGCCTTTCAATGGTCAGCTGATAAAAGCATCACTGACTGAGCTCTCAGGGGGATAAAAGTCATTTATGGAGACAGATCTCCGCCCCAGACCTTGCCACACAAAGGCAGGCGCATTTTCCTATCAGGTCAAAAGGACAGATGGGGAAACCCTTTCACAGGTAACCTAGGTTAAAGAAATAAGCCTGGACTGTTTGAGGAGATTTAAAAAAACTGTAATCGTGTATATCTCTTGTTTTCTAACAATTCTACTTTTCTAGGGTAAAACAGCTTAGTGAACACTAGCCATCGCTCTAGTTCTGAGCTCTCCACCAGAGCTCTGACCTTTTGACCCACCTGAGTAGAACATGTTATTTCAAAGATACTGGGTGAATGTTAGAATCATTTACCTAGTTAAAGTAGAATCCAAGAGATTAACATCTGGAAATTGCTATTCAGAAAGGCCTGATAAGAATTCCCTAAGTGTGGCCAATATTTTTCCTTAAAGACCATGTAAAGTAGTAAAAATGGACTTAGTGATACAAAAGAGCAGAGGAGAGTCAGATTAGGGAATCCCTTCTGAGTCAAAGAGACAGGAATGAAGCTGTGTCACCTGTCACTTGCCAGTCTTGTGCCCTGGCCCTGAATATGTGGCCCACCTGAGCCTCAGTTTCCTTACTTGTAGAGTTCACTTTTGGCCTAAGGGTGACTGGTACTTGTCTTCTCCACATGTTTTTAAATGTTCTGTGTTTCTACGCCTCTTTGCCCAATTCCCAAAATGCACAGAAACTAGATCAATATTTTCCAGGGACTCTGAACAGTTGTTGTCATCTTCTCTCCAGGGAGCAGGGGAGGATTCCCTACCTTCCTTGGGGAGGACCTTGTCTCCGGCAAGATGACGGGAGAGGTGGGCATGGGCAGCTTCTTCTTCTTGCCTCACAGAGACGACCATCTATCTGGTTGATGAGGTGAAGTTCAAAATGCACGAGCAGATGAAGTCACCAGTTTTGATGTCTTAGAGTTTGTTTTTGTTTGAATCCTCAGCTTTTCTTCACAACTAAAATGAATTGCTCTGCACCTTGGTAGCATCATTTCTGAAACTAGAAAACTGCATCTCCTACATCAGCGGATGTCCCTTCTCTCTATGTGTAGGAACCACTTGGCTTAACGTGTAGATTCCTGGCTCCAGTTTCAGACTCTGTGACCTTTGGGAGAATCAATATCTATTGTTTTAGAGAACTGCAGGCCATTCTCTGTGGAAATTCAGATGGTCCTTGAAACCCTCCAAATTTGCCATGCCCGACTCAGCTACTATAAAACCCAAAGCACTAATACACATATCAGAAACAAGAGCCCTTCTCCTAAGACATTCATGCACTTATTGTTCCAGACAGAGATGCCCTCAGCTCACCTTTCTGAGGAGGAGTCCTGCCATCCCTTCTGAGCAGCTAGTTCCCAGGAAAGGACACTCAAGACTCTCACTCTCGATCATGGGGCAGGCTAATCCAGGAGGTGTCTTACTGGAAAAGGGCACTGGAGGCCTGGGACATTTCCTGGCTTGATGATTCATGTTAAACTAAGCATGCCACATGAGGATGGGGCAATCGAGGAACAGAGAGATGAGGGGAAAAGGCACCTCTTAGGCTAAGAAGCTTATTTTATGAAGTATAAGCAGTGTTGCTGCCAAGGCACAGGCCAAGAGGTTGTGCGTGATTGGCTTCATTCTGCCTCCCTGCTATAGATGTATATGCCATGAGAAAGCTATCAAATAAAGGGCGACAACAGTTACAAAAGAGAGTGAATGGAACATTCTGGATTTCCTGCAGGGTCGGCTTCCCCGGAGCCCCTAGTCCCATCACTCTGTCCACCTTTCTATCTTTGCAGTTCATAATTAACAACCCTTTACTAAGGCAGTTTAACTGGCTTCTGTTACAGAAGCTGTTATAAAGCTCAAATGAATGTGGCTACTGTGTATGAATCATAGCATTTGTCATATTCAGATGATTAATAAACTAGTGGCATCACAAGGAAGACATGTAGAAGGATGTAACTAGCAGATAAGAAATCTGAACTCAGTTTATTTTCGGAATTCCACAGCCAGATGGCATCACTGACTACCACTGAGTTCTTAAAGGCAACCCAGTCCCACTGCTAACCAATTAGATGGCCTTGGAAAGAATTATTAACTGTGGACTTAACTGTATATGGCCACAGTGATTCACAAAGTGATGAGAATCGAACCATTGTCCCCATGGAGGCTGCTTTTAACATGAAAACCTATGTTTATATGGCGTTTGATACTATTGAAAGGACTTTTCCCTAGAATTATTCCTGAAGCCTCCATTGTACATCAAATAGATAATGGAGATCAACATAAGAAGCACTTACAGCTGCTTATGTGAATTATGTGCTAAAACCAAACGTTTTCAAACTGAAATGGAATAAATGTCAATTTTGTCCAACTTTTCACGAGACATTTGGATTTTCATCTTGCTTGTTTAAAGTCCTGTGTTTAGGACTGAACTTACTGATTTCCCTTATTCATTTAGGCAAATGTTTCTGACAAGCAACTGACACCTTGACACTGTGCTGTTCATTCTCTCAAAGAAGACAAGAGCAATCTCAGCTCTTGAGACCTCAGTGGATGTGGGGAGGCTGAGGACACATCTCCTGCCTCATGGTTTGGTGGACACTACTAGGTGGGTGTAGTATGTGAAACTGATTCCAGAGAGGTGTGGGAGCTGGAAGGGAGTATTTCTATACTATGGAAGCTCTTGCATTTAAAAAATTTTCAGGAAAGATTACCCTAACACATGTCATAGAGATGGAATCTCAGAAAAGTAAATATACACCACCATACAAGGAGTAGAGACTTCTTACTTGAAATAATAAGTGACATTCACTGAGTGATTGCTAGATGTCAGGTGTCTTGAGGTTTACACAGTTGTTGACTCACTTCTGTATATTGCAACCCTATGAGGTATATTCTGTTACTGTGTGCCAGAGACGCTCTCCTCGTAAGGTCTCCTTCATCCCCGCCATTTCCCTTCTCTGCATTACGTGGAACATTCCATAGTTTACTCATGCACTGTTATATTTTGATTGCCTCTCTCCTTCTTATAGAATAGTTACTTCTCAAAGGCAGAGATTTTGTTGTTTACTGCTTTCTAAGTGTTTTAGCACTTAAAAAACATAAGAAAATATGAGCACAGTAAATATTGGTGGATGAACAAATAACAGAAACAGGCACAGAATGGATCATAACTTGAACTAAAGCAAATAGCTTCGCAGTAGCAGAGCCCGGAGCAATCATGTGAATAGCTACAAGAGCTTTATCATAATATTCTGTGAGCATGGAAAGGTATATTGACAGCTGAGGTGACGATGAACTTTTTAGATGATACAAATATCTCTCTGTGGCACACGTGTCACAGGTTTGCCATCACTGGACTAGAGCATCAACTTAATAACAAGAGCCTTAAGGGCCAGGGATTTAGCTCAGTGGTTCCGGCGCCTGTCTTGCAAGCGCAAGAATCCAGGTTCGATCCCTGGTAACCATATACAATACTGGGCGTGGAGACTCACCCCAGCAGCAACTAGTGCCATATACCACAGTGCCGGGCAGGGTGGCTCACGCCTGTAATCCCAGCACTCGGGAGGCAGAGGCTGAGGCTGAGCTCAGGGCCAGCCTGAACCACAAAGCGAGACCCTGTCTCAAAAACAAAACAAAGCAAAACAAAACAAAACAAAAAACCCAGAAAAAACAAGAGCCTTAAAAGCATACTGCCTCACTTATTTTATTCATTCAACTATTCAACAATACGCACTGAGCAGCTATTAAGTGCCAGGCATTGTTCCAGGCACTAGGGAAACACTAGTGGACAATGCAGAAAGTTATTGCGTTCAATGGGAGTAAGAAGGACAGACAATAGAAAAGGAAGTGGAAACCTCCAGGATAACTTTAGAGAATGGTAAGGCCCATGACTACTAGAACAAAGTGATGGAGAATAACTTGAGTGGGCAGAGCATCATTAGTTTGGTCTGCAGAGAAGGCATCTTTGAGAATTGACATGGTTGAGGAGCATCCATCCAAAATACTTAGGATCAGCCATGTCACAGATTTTGAATTTTCCAAACTTTGCAGTATCTCCATAAATGTAATGAGACATCTGAGGACCCAACTCTAAACACAGAATTTATGTATTCCCTGCACACATGGCCTAAAGGTAAACTTACACAATATTTTCAGCACACCTGTGTTTTGACTGCAGCCTATCATGTGAGATAAAGAGTGGAGCATCCCATTGGTGGTCAAAAGTTTATGATTTCTGCATATTTCAGATTTCATATTTTTAGATTAAGGGATACTCAACTTGTATGTGAACAAAATTCTGAAGAATAATGCTTTAAGAGAGGATAATGCTCAGAACAGGAAGAAGCCAGGGAAGCAGAGGTCAAGGTAAGGTCAAGGCCAGGGTTGGGAAGTGAAGCAAAACCCAGGAACTGTCTGTGGAGCCGGCAGCTCCTGCACAGAAGACAGAGCACCCAGGAAGGAGAAAGGCTGCGACCATCTCCCGGGCCAGGTCTGGCTGGGACCACAGCCAAGTGTTAAAGAAACTGTCCAAAAAAACTACACTTGGGCTTAAACCTAGGAGCCAAAATAGAAAGTCATCGCTTCTGCCAAGATCAGGGATCAGATGAGGGACAGGAGCAGAGCTGCTGGAGAGGAGGACAGCAGGTGGGCAAGGGAAGGAACTCCTTACTGCAGGATAACTGTATCAGCTCAAGTCTGAAAGTTCTTACACTCAACCTTGAAACTCCGATGTGTCCACCTAGTTCGTGTTTCTGCCCATGTGATGAGACCTGAGGAGACTTTTTCGAGGCATATGGCCTCAGAAAACATCTAACACAAGTAACACTTACCTGGGGCCGTGATCCTCAAACTAAGGGAACAAACGACTCATTTATAGAACATTTTAAAAGTGTAACTTGCTGGGCCTCACCTGGAAATTCCTATTCATTGTATGAAAAATGAATCTAAAATCTACATGTGTGGTTTAAGTGGTCCCCAAATAAGCCAGACCTCTAGAAATATAAAGAGGCTCCATCCACCAATTGGCTTCAACGAATCTCTGAACCCCAGAGAGATGATGAAAATTATGTTTGATTACATATAGCTCCATTTCTTTTTCTGGAAAGAAATATCACTGCAAGATTTTCAAAAACTTGGTAAGAATCACTTAACAAACTATTAGTGGCCTCTTGTCTAGTCCTGGGGACCGGGAGACAGTCCTGGGATGTGAGTTGCCGGATTTCGCAAAGCTGAACACATCAGAGCTGGCGTCTCGCTCCAGGCTTTCTCTATCCAAGCCCCCAGCTCCCTCCTCTGTACTCTGCCAACTGAAGGGCTGGGGGAGAGAGGAAGGAAGGGGCAGAGTGGTCAGAGGATGGGCCCAGGTGGGACAGATCAGTAAGTGGGCGGCGAGGAGGATATCTTTTTTTTCTCAAATAGCAAAACATGTATCATACATTTTAAGCACGCATAATGCTAACACGCATCATGAGGAATTTGTCTGCAGACCTGTACATGGTGCTTGCCGCCCCCTTTCCCCCATCTTCTCCTTCCCCTCCTCTCCTTATTTTCACTTTCTTTCTTGTCCTTACCTTCTTCTCTCCCCTGTCTCCCTTGTACCCTTTCCCATTTGAACATTTTCTTCCCCCTTCCCAATATCTATTATACATTTTGTAATCGATTAATTAATCTTTTGTGGTACTGGGGTCCAACTCACAACCTTGTACTTGCAGAGCACAGTGGTGCTGCTGAGCAAAATCCCTGGCCCATACATTTTAGTCTTTATTTCCACTTTTGGCTTCTTACACCAGAGGAACTTGTTTTTGTTTTTGTTTTTTGAGACAGGGTCTCACTGTGTAGTTCAGGCTGGCCCTGAGCTCACCATGTAGCCAGGATAGAACTCTTGAACTCTTGGCAAATCTCCTGCCTCTGCCGCCTGAGAGCTGAGATTATAGGCATGAGCGCCATGCCCACCACTGTGGTATGTAGTACCAGGGATCAAACTTAGGACCTTGCGCTTGCCAGGCAGACGCTGGAACTGCTGAGCTAAATCCCCTGCCCAATGCAGTATTTAATACATGTGTCTGATTTATTTCACTTAAAAGTATGGTCTCCAAGTCCATGCATTTAGCTATAAATGTCTGAAGCTCATCAGAAAGATGATATGTTAATGCAGGGATGCATGTCCATCCAGGCCCCATCTACTGTAAGATCTTGTCTCCAAGCAGGACTATAGTCAACCGGAAGCCGGTGCGCTCTGCCGTCAGCTGTGTGATGGTGATAGGGTGGTGTTCCTGTGAGGATGCGCTGGCGCCCTGAGCAGGTGGGCGGCTCCGCTCTCCCCTACTAGCAATGTGTTCAACTGACTTCTTCCCTTAGGCCAGTCTGGGCTGTGACCTCACTGCTGTGAGTGAGTAAGCTCAGTCATCCTTCTCCTCCCAGCCCCATCCTAAGGCACTAGCCCTCACTGGCTCTCTCAGATTTGATTATGAATCCTGCCTCCTACTTTTAGGACAAATGCTTTATACTCTGGTTCAGCTTGAGTCTCTGGAGTCATCAGTTTTGCTCACGTCAATCTTCTGAACTAAGAATCCCTTTCTGTTGCTGCTTTCATTTTTTCTGTGCTTTCTAACCTGTGCTGAGACAGGACCCCTCGCACTGTGGTCCCATCTTGCCACCCTGTCTTCCTTTTCCAGCTGGCCAAAGCAACCTGATTTTTAAGGGCTAAATGTAGTTGGTGCTCAGTTTCTCCTTTCACGATGTAACCACGTGAGAAAGAGTCTCATACCTTGTCCCTGCCTTTCTGTGGGCGGCTGAGAAAGCGTCTTGGAGCCTGTTCTTGTTGTGGGTTTTCTCTCTGACTCATGCCACCTTCTCTACAAAGTGTTTTCCCACTTGCTTTACAAAGTCTCTTGCTTTCTTTTTTTCTTCCTTCCATCTCCTTTTCTCCTTTTGCCCCCTCCTTCTATCCTTGCCCTATTTTGTGACCTTTGCTGGCCCTTCCTGCACGGCCTCAGTGGATAGCAATGCTCAAGAATGAGAAAGTGCCAGAGTCCATCACCTGATCCCCTCTCCCAGCGGTGCAGGTATCTTTGGGGATCAGACACTCGGGAAGGCTAGGCGCAGGCTCCGCCCCGCAGAACTTGCTGCTAGCAGAGCCATGAGGTCTGCTCTGTGATTTTCTCAGCAGCCTCTTTAAATCCATGGGTGACAATTTGGACACTCTGTCTTTAACAAACAGGAAAAGAACTTGCCCTTGGTCACCAATTAAGTCGGTGCCAAGGTAGCAGTGAGTGCAGAGCCGTGGTCTGGAAGCTGTCCAGAGAGCAGAGCCACAGCTGGCTGTCTCTGAAAGTTCACCCAGGGTGGTCCCACTGCCGACACCTGAGTTACCGGAAAGCTCTGTAGACTTTCCTGTGATTCTTTATCCTGAGAAGGAGCCGCACAGTGAACTCCTTGTGGAGGATTAATCATTCTCTTTGTTGCTGTGGTGGAGGCTGTTTCTCACGTCCTGCCCCTGGTTTTGCTTGTCCCGGGACTGCAGTGGAAGGGCGGGGCATCCCCCACATCCCTCCACCCCACCGAGCCTGAGCAGCAGTCAGGGCCAATGAGAGCCGAGGACCTCATCCACCAAGTGACTAAGAACTCTCTGTATTTAAGAGGGAGCAGGAATGGGCTGAGAGTGGCTTCTGCTGTCCTCGCAGACAGGCACCCTCTCTTCTGATTTGGGATCTCACTGAGCCGAAGCGACAGCCAGGGGGACGTGGCCGGCGTCCGCCACCACCATGTGCTACGGCAAATGTGCGCGGTGCATTGGACACTCCCTGCTCTGGCTCTCTGTCCTCTGCATTGTAGCCAATATTCTGCTTTACTTCCCCAACGGAGAGACAAAGTATGCGTCCGAAAGCAACCTGAGCCGCTTCGTGTTGTTCTTCGCTGGTATCGGAGGAGGGGGCTTGCTGGTAAGTTCTCCAGATTATAACAACTTTAAGAAACTCTCTCTTGCTAACAAAAGTCATCACTATTTCCATAGAAAGTTTTCTGTAATACATATTTGCAAGTCCAGAGGCTTTGGTTGTACTTTTTTTTTGGAAGTAGATTACGAAAAGGTTGGGATAGACTTTTTATGAGGTCCTTAGATGTTGTTTTACAAAATGCTCTTTCAACTAGAAGTGTCTGAACTTTCTTAACAGCTAGAAAATAGATACTTTTAAACAAGATTTGAGAACTATCGAGTTTCTAGTACTGGAATAGATAGTCACTTAACATTTGGTCTTGGGAGTGGAAGGAGGTTATCTGGTTCTAAGTCAATAATTTTGGATAAAATTTATAGCTGGTTCTAAGTCAACAGTTTTGGATAAAATTAATCTGTTGTTTATTCACAAGCATCTGTGATAAGAAAAAAATAATGAACTGATTAAATTTAGTCACAGAGAATTGCAGCTTTCTCCTGGGGTGCGGTATCTAGACAAATCCCACAGGTAGCAGCGGATCAGTGTCTGAATCTCATAGTGGAATGACTTGTGTTTTCTGAGGTTTGTTTTTAATTGAAGTGAGAAGAATTTGCTTGCCAAGCTGAGAGCTGAAAGTATTAGCTTTAACCTCAGCATGGAAAGAATGTGAAAACTTGAATTTGGAACTTGAAAATACTGGGATTAAGAATTTTATAGAGAAATTTTATGAAATTGTCAATTTCATACAGAACACTTTTTCTTGTTCAATTAAAAACATTGAAACATTAAAAAAATTTTTTTAAAAGGGTTTTTGAGACAGGGTCTTGCTTTGTAGTTCAGGCTGGCCCTGAGCTCAGTCTCAAACTCACATCATAGCAATCCTCCTGCCTCTGCCTCCCGAGTGCTGGGATTACAGGCGTGAGCCACCATGCCCGGCACTGTGGTGTATGGTACTGACTGCTGCTGGGCGTGAGTCTCCACACCCAGTATGGTATGTGGTTACTGAGGATCAAACATGGGCCCTTGTGCTTTGCAAGACAGGCGCCGGAAGCACTGAGCTAAATCTCCGGCCAAAAACATTGAAACATTTAAACCTAATACTATCTATTAACTATGGTATGGTAAATATGCTTAGAATTTAAACATTGCTATCATGTTAATATGTCATTAATGCAAATGTAGGTAATATAAACTACCATGATGTAATATTTAATATAAAGTATTTAAGTTTCTTTTGACTTTGAACTTGAAATATTTCATTCTTGCTTAGAGTTTTATTGTCACACTAAAACAGTACATTTGTAGCTTCAGATAGATATTTATTATAGATAGCTTTCATCCCTTTCACTTAAAAAATTCAGTTATTCTATTTATGACTTGGTATCTTCTACATTTGATAATGGGGAAAAGTCAGATTTAAAGACTGCATTTAATAGTGTCAGAGGAAAGCTTAGTTTGCATCTGGGGCATCATTATGGACTTATGTAGAATAAACACATCGATAATGTATTATTTTACTCTTCCAATTGCAAATCCTCACTGTGGAGAATTCTTTGACACCTTGCATGAAGACAAGCAAATAAGGCAGAGGGTTTTTTCCCCCCTCTTTAGACTTTTACATTCTGTGAAATATTTGGTCAAACTAATCAAAATCAGTCAGTGCCATCAGAAATAAACGTATTTTACCAAAGTGGCCAGGTGACCCTGGAGAAGGAAATGACTTACTTGACTTTGTTGCCTCTGGACAGATGCTCCTCCCGGCGTTTGTCTTCATTGGGCTGGAAGAGGATGACTGCTGCGGCTGCTGTGGCCATGACAACTGCGGGAAACGGTGCTCGGTGAGTCCTGACACCGCCACAGGCTCCTCTCCTGAGAGGCAACCGCGAGGTGCTTCCGCCCACTTCTCCTTTGTCCTTTCTCTAGATGCTCTCTTCCGTGCTGGCTGCCCTCCTGGGGATCTCAGGATCTGGCTATTGCGTCACCGTGGCGTCTCTGGGATTAGCAGAAGGACCTTGGTGTCTTGATTCTCTCGGCCAGTGGAACTACACCTTTGCTGGCACCGACGGACAGTATGTAATTGTTCTATACCTGGCAACCCTTTCTTACCCATCACATGGGCACGGTGGTGACCTTGCTAAACTGAGTGGCCTGTTTGTCCAGCCAGCCAGTGTGTCTTCACACCGACTGACGTGTAGGTTAGGCACTAGGTATCCAGGCATGAGTGTCCAATTCTGGGCTGGACAAATTCTAAGTGATTTTTAATAGGCTTTTGATTCTGTTGTCATGATAGCCCTCTGAATTGCTTCCTCTCCTACTCCTGCTTTACAGATGGGAAAGGGAAACCCAGTATGATGACATAAGTTAACCCAGATCTCACAGTTATTCGAGCCCAGGCAGTTTGCATATAGCATGTATTTTGTGCTGGAACGTTGATTGATCATGTGAAACACAAACTGGTCAGAAAATATAGATGCTTCTATAGCAAGAATGGCAGCTATACAAATTTAATAAAAACCCAGAATAGATCCCACCCACCATCATACACACACATGTTCATAAATAACATCAGAACTATGTGCAGCTCACCCTTTATTTTAAATTAAGAAGATATAGACAGAAGTCTTATTCACCACTTTAAAATCAGGACATATTAAGAGATTCCATTGTTTTATGCTGACATGTACTTTTTATGAGTTACAAAGAAAGGAACAGGAACAGGAAAGCTAATGGAAACTGATACACGTGGAAATGAAAGGATCACATGCTCCGTTGGCTGGTGCTTTTCAACTTTCCTTCCACCTGATTCAGCTTTTAAAGTTGAATTTTGAAAAGTTCAGTTTTGAGATTTATGGGTGAAAAGACCATAGTAATGAATTTGAATTATCCTTATATTATTGAGAATATTTGCCCCTATGAATAGTTTAGCATATAATGAGGTTGGATACACACACACACACACACACACACACACACACACACACACACACACACACACACACATAGTTTTTCCCCCATGAGATAATGAACCTGGAATTAAACCTGGATTCAGTCCAAGTTCTGCACTTACTCTCTGCGTACAGGAAAAGTGAACGGACTGCTTTGTATTTCAGTTCTTTATCCATAAGATAGCAAAGGCAGTCGTCATGAGAATTAATGAGCTATGTGAAAAAGCTTCTAGAGAGGCCATCTCACTCTCAGCACCGCCACTGTTAGCTGTTAATATTATCTACCATCTTAAAATGAACAGAACAAAATAGTAGTTTCTGAAGGAAAACGGTTCAGAATTGTCAGTGCTGGATACACTACTGCAAAATACTTATTCACATGTGCACAAACATACAGAAATGGTGCATGAATCTGCTTTTTAAAGAGTAGTAATTAGTGTACCCAGAATGCAGGGAGGCATATTACTGAACATTTTTAGTGGCTGCCTGTACGCCCCTCCCATTATCTGCTCTAGCTTGTATTTGCTCGAGCTTCTTGTCTATCACCCTTCATTTGAACTTTTCCAGGAATTTCAAGACAGGATTAACGAGCACTTTCAAGTCACTGATTCACTGACCATTAGCACATGGAGCCAAATAATTTTTTGAAATTGTGATCTGAAAATATAGATTTTTGTGTGTGTGTGCCACTGAAATGCAGAGGTGGGAAATTTTTTTTAAGCAAAATTTTAACCATAAGAATGGATCTCTGGTTGGCTTAATGAACATTTCCAACGTTAGGGCTCCAATTCCACATTCCTTTGTTCTGCTGAGGCAAGAAGAAGTGATAAGAAAAGGATTATATCAAGCCTCTTTGTTGAGTTAAGTCAATCCTAGATTTTCCCACATGATTAAAGTCCATTTAACTAGGAATCAAATAGAAAAGAGAGAGGAGAGAAAGAGAGAGAGAGAGGGAGAGAGAGAGGGAAAAGAGGGATGGAAAAAAGAAAGGAAAGTAGAAGGGAGATTATTAGAGAAGAGAATGGGGGTTGGAGAGAAAAGAGGGACAGGGTGAGGGTCATGGGAGAGCGAAAATAATCAAAATATTTATGCCTGTATGAATATGCCATAATGAAGCTCAATATTCTGTATAACTAATACATACTAATAAATTTTTTTAATAGAATGCTACAACAAAGGCTAAAGTTTTAGGAAAGTAATCAGAGGTAGATTATTTTTCAGGTAAGGATATCTAAGTATTCCTTTTTATCTATTGAATTTATTAGTACATTTTAGATGTAGTAATGATCACATTTATCATTGAGAATTTGTACCTGTACGTGGTCTGTCTTGATTCTTATTTTTTCCCATTGCCCTGCCCCCCTTCAACCCATCCACCTCCTGTATACATAGCTTTGTTTCTGCATTTTTCTTTTTTTATCTGATTTTTTCTTTCCCTTCTTTGTTTTCTCCTGACTACCTTTCCTAGTTCCCTTTCCTCTTTAACATTTTTTTTCCTATTTCACAATATCTGTCATACATTCTGGACCTCATTTACACCTTCAGTTTCTCATACTTGAAAATAATGTGGTATTTACATGTGGTCCTATTTATTTCACTTACGTGTATGGGCGTCAAGGTACATCCATTTAGCCATACATGTCTCAAGTTTATCTTTCTTTATGGCTGTATAGTACCCCATTTTATTAAAGACCCACATCCTCTTTAGAATGTCTATATATTTAGAAATTATCTTAAATCATATACATATGCAGTCGGGTATACCTCGCCACAGGTGGCTAGCATTTCAAAGGGCTTCACATCGTTATGTCTCATTCCACTATTTTGACAATGTGCTCAGTACCTATTGGGTGAGAGATACTCTTACAGTGGCAGAGATGGGCTAGATGGCTCCTACTTTCACGGAGTGTAGCCTCAATGAACTGACATAGGCAGATGTTTGCTCTGGACTAGGTGAGGTGCCCTTCCTCTGGGCTCTTTCACACTTTGCTCACCCAATCATCGTACTTGTTGTGGAGACTGTCCACTACTTGCTGCCTCTTTTATGCACTATATTCTTCCAAAAAGAGTCTGTGCCTTGCTCACCATTATGTCCCGACTGACTCCATGTGAAATTCACACAGAATGCCCAGGAACCTCCCCTAGTGCGTTGATACAATGTGCCTCATCTATTGTGGGTGCATCACAAAAGCAAGGAAGAGGTATCAAATTAATTGGATTTAAGGCCTCTACTTCCTGTTGCAAATTAACTTGTTCCTTAACAGTAAAAAATATGCTGCTCAAAAGGTCTCAGTTAAAAACTGCTGCTACACTTGGCAGAATGGATAATTTTCAAAAAAGAATGAATTGTATTTTAATGAAATGGCTTAAGATTAAAAAAAAAACTAGTTTAAAAGTGTATAGTTTCTAAGTAGATATTCATTCAGTAGTGATTACAAGGTCCCACCTTTCACACAGGTAACAGTTCAGCTACAATAAAATGAGGAAACCAAGTCAAAAATTCTCTATAATTCTACTACCTTAACATGTGATTTTTTCATATCTACTCTTAGTTCCCGTCTCCTCACATACATGAATTTTACCTTAAACATGGTACAAATGTAGTTTGCATTTTATTTTGGTTTATAATAATTTATATGTCTTTAGCAAATATAGTTTGCAGTTTTATTTTTGTTTACAGTCACATGTTTTTAGAGAATATCAGCATCGTTCTAAGATGAGAATTTTAAACCAAAGAACCCTATACTAGGAGTTAAAATTTTTGTTTTTGAGATAGATTCTCACTCTTTATCTCAGGGTGGCCTGGAGCTCTTGAGGATCTTCCTGTTTCAGCTTCCTGAGTACTGGGATTATAGGCGCGGTGGCTACTATGCCTTGATGGAAGTTTTAAGTTTTAATTTCATGTTTATTATGATAGTAAAATCTGAGCTAAAGTTCTTCATTTTGTGGAATGGTTTGTGGAGGGAGAATCTAACGCAAGATATCAAGCAAATTCATTTCCCTTTTTCTGCCTGAATAAACATCAGCACACTGAGAGTTGGCTCGTGAAATAGCCCCTCAGGAGGACCTTACATCAGAAGTCACTCTTTGTATCTGTAGGTACCTTCTGGACAGCTCCATGTGGTCCCAGTGCAAGGAACCCAAACACGTCGTAGAGTGGAATGTGACTCTCTTTTCTCTCCTGTTGGCTCTTGGTGGAATCGAATTCATCTTGTGTCTCGTTCAAGTAATAAATGGACTGCTTGGAGGCATATGTGGCTACTGCTGCTCTCGCCAGCAGGTAAGAACTGTGTGAAACGCCCTGCCCGGGCTCTGGCCTTTCATTCGTCCTAACGCACCATTCTTTTCATCAGAGAAATAAAGGCAAAGCAAGCATGCTCCAGCTGGCAGCATTCACTCTTCCATCACCGCTGTGGCGATGTGTGGTCGCATGCAGTTTAGCTCTCAGTAATATTCTTGCGTGAGTCTCACCGTCACTAGGTTGTCTTGGTTCTTGGTAGTTGGCTTTCTGCGCGGAGGAACATGTTGGCCTGTGACACTTTCAAGGTGGAACCACTACCAGTCCTCTGGTTCCAAAGCCTCAAAAGAGATCTCCAAGATGACCTCACTCTCACCTCTTCTCCTGTTCTTAATACACAAGTACTAGTTAACTGCGTTCATTGTACCAGACACAATATTAAACTCATTTTCCAGATAACACCATGATTCAGAAGCTGAATAATATATGTTAAGACCTCCTCATTAAGAAGTAACTGGCTTTAAACCCTCAGTTACTGTATCTGGTATCAAAGCTCTTGCTCTTATCCTATATGCCACATTGCTGTTTTGTTGGGTTTTCTACAATTTCTTCCTAATAAGGAGTCAAAAGTGCCCAAGCAGCTGGGTATGGATAGGTACCAGTAGCTGTTGAATAGTAGCTATGAAAAGCTTTTCACTGTGAAAGAAAACCAGGAAGCACTTGTTTCCTGAGGATATGATTTAGGAGAGAAATATTCATTTGTGCATAGCAGGGAAAGTTCTTGTTTCTTTATCTTCCTAAAAGATATATATTACTGAATTGATGGAAGTCCAGCTCGGGTCCAGTTTTGGGAAGTGTTTTGAATTTTTCTCTTATTCTTTAAAACACAACTAGGCAAACAGAAGCTTGCTCATTTATATTTTCCAAATCAATTATTTCTCTGGCTCCAGGTCTTTTACCTTTCTTTGAAAATAAGACAAAAACCCAATGGAAACTAAAAATCAATTGCTATCGTGAAAACCTTTGTTGTAAATAAATGGAAACTTTCTATAATTTTTGAGGGGAAGTTAATACAGTTTTCCTTATCAGGCAAGTACAGCAAGATTAATAATTTCTTTGGGAGGCTGCCAAATTTCCAAGAGAACGACAAATGGGAAATCTTCAGCGTGGAGTGGTTTTCAGGCAACATATTTGGGGAGGGACAGAGAGGAATTCTCTCAGGATTACGGAACACAGCCTATGTTTAGCCTTCAAATTCTTATGAAGTGGAGTTTAAACTCAGTGAGTCATTTTGGGGGCAGAGGAACAAGTCAGAGTCCAGAACTGCTGTAGGGATTGGGCAGGGGCAGCACCACCCATGGCTTGGAAGACAAATACACGTGTTCCCAGCCCAGTCACTGTAGGGATAGCTTTCCCCAGACACTGGGAAGATTTGTTTGCTCAGTTTAAAGGACAAAAGACACTTTCAAAGGGCAGGACTTGGGAGTGCAGGGGAGTTGGTCTCTGGCTAGGTAGCGTTTCACACCAGGGTGAAACTACCAAGTCATTACCTTTTAAATCCCTGGCTACAGAACCCCAGGGAAACACACTCAAAGCCAAACCTGCACTGGTGTCTTGCTGCTTGTGCAGGGAAAGACAATGGATCTGGTTTGTTTAGAAAACATTTTGTGACCATTGTTTAAACTCTAAGTATGGTTCCCTAAAGCTCTGTTAAAGTTAAAGCTGTATTTGCTCAGATAAAAATGGAAAGGACAAAAATGCTATCATCTCTTTATATGGACTGTAGCTAACATGTCTTTTGTTTTCTTTACAGCAATATGACTGCTGAAAAAAACCCACCAGAAGATAAAACCGCAAGCTTCCTCTATTTCATTGTAATTTATATATTGTACTTGTATTTCTGTAAAACTTTGTTCTAGTGTATTATACTCCTCACATTCTACTTTTATAAAAGTGTATGAAGACTGGCATTCTCACATAATGTCAGTGTTTGAATTTAAAAAGCAAACTTTCTCACTCCTTAAGTGAGAAAAGCTGAGGAACGGAGGCAGTTTACAGAATCTTCTGCTTATCTGAGATAAACTTTGTAATGTTTAGGATAAAAATCCTATCTCAATCACAATTGTGTATATGTGTATGTGTTTTAAATGAAAGATGTTTAGTTGCTTTTAAGACAAGAAAAAGGAAAGCTAACAACCTGAAAAGATGTAGTTTTTCATTGCTTGTATGGTGTTTCCAATCCATATGCCTGCGTACCTCTGACCGGAGGCCTATTGAACTGGTTTAGTCCCGTGAGACATCAACACTGGTGTGGCTTTGGAGACCTAATTGCAAGTACGCCATCTGAAACGGAAGAGTCAAAGCACGCAATGCTACAAGTTGCTGTGAGTCCCAACAGGCCCTCGTTTATTTTTAACATGTGGAAAGATTTTCTCTCTTCGAAGAACCAAGTGTTTAAAGAAAAAAGGTCAGGAAAACTGCGCAAGAAGAAACATGGGAAACGGATGAAAGCAGATGATCAACGTCATGGAAGATGGGGAGGGGAGTAAGGGTGGAAAGACCACAAGGAGGTTTCCACCCAACATGATTGTGCACCACAAAATAAAGTATTCAGTACTGTTTTGCTGTTGTTTAATTGCATTGCCCTTAGTTTAAAGTTCCTCCTCTTTGTCCCTACTGTTTTCAGCCAGTGGGTTGTGCGGGCCCCTTTTGCTAAGGTTTCTGTATCTCGCTGTCTCCCTGGTCGTCTCCTGCATTTGTGAATTGTCCTTGCTGAAGGTAACTTCTGCTTCTCCCAGATGCTCTGGGCACCAGACTCCTGGGGAAGCAAACAGATGTTTTCTCTCTTCTTGTACCGAGTTAGACTGTGGAAGTGATAAGACTTCCTCACGTGTTAGGAACTGCCCACAGAAATATTGTTGCTTTTGGCATCCACGTCTGAGCAACAGAGGGGAAAGTTAATAAAGAGTTCCCCTGGTTGTTAGAGGTCAGCACCCCTTGGGAGGGCAGGTGCGCTGAGGTGGCACTATTATAGGTAGAAAAGCTAGTTAGAAATATGGCAGGCAGGCAGACAGGGCAGGCCCTTGGAGGAAACTCACAAGAAAAGAGACTTACACAAAATGCTGGAAAACAGTGACCTATTAAGGCCTCAGTCTCCTGAATAGCTAAGTCAGTGGGGAGTCAAGGTCTAGACTTACCTCCTCCCTTCCCAGGAATGTAGTAATTGTAAATTTCCTGGGACAAAGGGCCAAAAATCTGACTCACCTGGAAGAGCCTCCTGATGGGGGGGGGTGGCACCTATATGACTTAATTTCTCATTGGACCCCATTTGATCAAGATTGTTTAAACAACTGTACTTGTTATAATTCCATTGGTTTGCCCATTTCTTTTGAATCTTATTGGAAGCCCCTACTTTGAACCCACCTCACCTCATGGCTTTGGCCCTTAAATACTCTCTAGAAGAAATGACCCTGGGTTACCCACCTTTTGGGGTTCCCCCTTCTGGCTCTCTTAGGCAGAAGCTTTCTCTCTCAATAAAATTTTCCTGCTCAAACCTCCCTTGGTTGTTCCTAAAATTCATTCTTCAATTTTAGAGAGCGTGAGCTCACGTTTTAAGTGAGGAGCCAGGCCTAGCTCTCCTGTGTCAGCACCTGCCTGAAGAGTCTAAACCAATGATGGGGAAACATTTTAGAGATGAGTGACAAACAGCAACTCCAAACTCTCTCACTTGTTGCAAAGTCCCAACATGTCAATTAAAGCTGAATATCCGATGTCAGCTCCTGACGGTCCACTTGGCTCCCAGGGCAATGGAGAGGGAGGGCTGTGGGTGGCTGCAATGGCTCCTGTGCAGTTGCTTCGCCACCACTGTTCTAAGCTTCCTTGTGCCATGATCACTCCAGAAGTTTGGTGAAACCTACGGACTTTTTCTCAGCACACTTATTTATAAATACAGAAAATAAAGTACACAGAATCACTGCATACACCAACATATTGGGATATTTTATCAAAATGTTTTTTAAATGGTGGCATAGTTGTCTCGATGGCCACCTCCAAGGTCCCATCTGCAGATGTACATGGTGATGGCAGGACTGTCCTAGTCCGCCTAAGAACACACTGCATTTTGAAATATGATTTCAGCTGAAATGTTTTTTGAGATACTTGCAGTAATTTTAATGGGAGATGAAAACATGCATAAATCTTGTGCTGTGAATCCCAGGATGACCAGTATTATTGATATTACTTTAGGTTTTTTTGAGTATTGGTGTAATGAAAGGAAACAGGTTAGAAGTTAATAAAAGGTAACGATATTCTTCTTATTTCCATCCCAATTTAATCTTCTTCTCCATCTACCTGTGGGTCTCTAGGCAGTTCTTGGACATGAGGTGAAGAATAAGAGAAGTTTTAAAGGTGGTGGTGGTAAATAACCAGTCATGAAGACCACATTTTCCTAATTCTATTCTTCGGGAAGTGTTCTGTTAACCATCATAGTAATAACAGGCTCTTTCAATGTGTCAGTACTGGTAATTTCCACACATTTTATTTCACTAAAATCTTTCAGCAGCCCTAGAAGGAGGAGCTTGTCTCTTCGTCATAGAATGAAAACTCAGATTCAGGGATCTGCCCAGCACTACATCTTTAGTAAGAAAGATCCGAGGTCTGCATTTAGCTTAACATGAACCCCCTTCGTACTCCTCGCCTTCTTCCCCCTCCATCATCTTCAGCCAGATGGAGGCCGGAGTCTTCTCACCGAGCCACTCTGGAGTCCAGACACTCCACCCACCTAATGGCAGCTGTGATGGGCCTCTGTGACTCTGCCGTACTGCCCGGAGCCTAAGTTTTAGTGACTCAAAGTTTCCCATCATTGGTAAAGTCTTTAATAGTAGACATTACAGTTGCCCAGAGGAAACAGCCAGCTCAAGTCACTTTGTATCCTTGTTAGGTTCTGTTTATAGCCTGTACTCTGTATCTGAAATTTCTATGCCTCTTAATTTGACTGGAAACCCCCTCAGGGATGGTGCCAAAACAGCTCATTATTACCTGGCAATATAAAATCCATGAAGTTACTGTAGAATCTGAATCATTTGAATTAGCACATCTGGCATCTAAATGTCAATTTACTAAAGTTACCAAATTTACCGGTAACCAACTGCATGAAAGAAAACTCTTGGCTGAAATCTAAGAAAATGGATAGAATTTTACATCCAGCACAATTTGAATATTTTGTATGTGTATGAAATCCTTTGATTATATTTTCTCTGACCACTACCTGTGATGAGAACAGGTATGGGATTTGGTGCAACTATTAAGGAAAGTTGGTGATATGTACCAGAAAACAGGTATCTGCAAAGTCTGTAGACATCTGAGCACAGTGGCACACACCTGCAATCACAGCATCCTGGGGGGAGGGGGAGGCAGGGCGTGATAAGTTGGAGACCAGACTGAGAAACTTAGTGAGGACCATAAGCCAGTATCAAATTAGAAAATTAAAAAGACTGAGGATGCAGCTCTTCCATCCGAAGGCCATGAGATCAGTTTCCAGTACCACACACACACACACACACACACACACACACACACACACACACACAATTTGTACATTCATTTTAAGCTGGCATTTTTATTTTTAGAAATTTATTTTAAGAAAATCATCAAGGACACTAACAATAACTTGGTGTCCAGAGATAATTATGGAACTATTATTTATAATACCATGAAACATGACAAAAATATTTGACAATAAGCAAGTGTTCCAATGAAATTTGGTTAATACAATCAAATGATAAAGGGTTGTTAAATTAGGGTAAAGGATATAGGTAACACATTTGGCGAAAGAGAAAATTTTTAAATAGAGAAAAGATGGCTTCTATATCCACATGTATATGTGAATATATATTAAATATTTAGATGATAGTAAGTTTGATCAAACTCTGGATTATTTTTGTCTTGGTTCATTTTATTTATTTATATTTTCTGAAGTTTCTAATACAAATGCATATTACAATAGAGAGAAAACAAAAATGAGAAAAGATGTTCCAGGATCACTCAGGAAGCAGTCCACAGTGTTTAAAGGAAACTCGCTGTGTGAATGAGGGAGTTGTGCCTGGACAGAGGATTCATTCTACAGTAGACCCTGGAGAATAATTACAGCTGTAGTTAGGTGGAAGGATGGGTCAAGTGAGGCAGGCAGTAACCATAGGCTAAAAATACTCAGGAGGCCATTCTTCCACTGTGTGAAAGTAGAAGTGTATGGTTCCCACTTAGTATAGCTGCCCTGTTACAAGTATCACCGATGTATTTTTCTATTTTTAAAAATGCAGACAATGACATTTACTCCATGCACTGTCCTTTCATCAAAGGTTTTTGTAGCAGTCTAAATTTTCCTTTCCTGAGTTGAGAGAAGGGTAAAAAATTTGTAAAATTTGGTCTAACTGGCTTGAAGAAATCTAAATTTTCCTTTCCTGAGTTGAGAGGAGGGTAAAAAATTTGTAAAACTTGGTCTAACTGGCTTGAAGAAATGACCAAATATGTCTTAACAGACATAGAAATCAGGGGCTGGGGATTTAGCTTAGAGGTTCTAGCATCTGTCTTACCACTCTGTCTTACCGGGGAGTTTGATCCCCGGTAACCACATACCACAATGGTGGGAGTGGTGACTCACACTTGTAATCCCAGCACTCAATAACCACACACCACAATGCCAGGCATGGTGGCTCAGGCCTGTAATCCTAGCACTTGGGAAGCAGAGGCAGGAGTTCAAGACTGGCCTGGGCTACATAATGAGCTCAGAGCCAGCCTGAACTACAGAAAGTGAGACTCTAAAAAAAAAGAAAAAAAAGAAAGAAAGAAAGAAAAAAGAAACATAAAAACTGAATCACCCACCCTACACTGGTGTAAGTCATTCCTCTTCTCTTATAAGAGTAAATAATTGTGTATGTGAGTCTTGGTCAATTTAGACACGTGAAATACTACAATTAAAGAAAGTTTCCAGATTTTTCTGGAGCTGTATTTCATGTTATTTCCAGGAATTTGATAGCCTCAGTGTACATACACACACTCATACCACACATGCATTTTCCTGACATTCGGTAGTGAATAAGAATAAATTATTGTTGGGCTGGGGATTTAGCTCAATGGTTCAAGCGCCTGTTTTGCAAGCGCAAGGGCCCGGTTCGATCCTTGGTAACCACATACGATACTGGGTGTGGAGACTCACTCCCAGCAGCAATCAATACCACATACCACAGTGCCGGGCGTAGTGGCTCACGCCTGTAGTCCCAGCACTCGGGAGGCAGAGGCAGGAGGATTGCTGTGATGTGAGTTGGAGGCTGAGCTCAGGGCCAGCCTGAACTACAAAGAGAGACCCTGTCTCAAAAAAAATATATATATATATATACATATATATTATATAAATATATATATAATATATATTTTATATATATATATAATATATATATATTGTTATCTGAGAAAACATGGATACATTTCTCAAATGATGAGGATTGAAGTGATATTCCCCCCTCTTTATTGATTGTGAGGAACAGTTCTAGAGGTAATCTCAGCAGTTTCTCTTATGCAACACTCACACATGTTTTGTATCGGAGTGACATTCCAGTCCCAGGATACATCCTCCAACTGGAAGACTGCACCAAGGATTCCACTTACTGCTGTTTCTTGCCAGGTCCCTCTGTTACATGTGTCCAGGTAACCTTGATTCATGTGTGACACTTTCACTCCTATCTCAGCTAGCAGCCATATGTAGAAGGGATTCAAGGGAAAACAAAAGAAGCCAAGGGGAGAGTTTCAACTCAAAAGTTTTCAACTTTTTAAAGAATCACTTTTTATGTGCAATAAAAGCACACAAAAACATGCAGCTTGACAAATTTTCACATACACTCAAGTGATGTGACCACCGACCAAATCAAGTGTATAATGGATACTGCTGGCCTGAGGACCTCGGCTGTCCTCTCCCAGCAACATGTATCCTCTACCAGCCACCACCGACACACCCAGAAGACCTGCAGTTTGCTGTCACCTGCAGTCGTGCCTGCCTCTGAACTTTACATGCATTGACTTGTGAACTGTGTTCTCTTTCATGTGTGGTTGTCCTCCATGCACACTATGCTACTGAATCCTGGCTCATGAAATATCCTTGGGACAATCCTTTGATGAGAGGAAGCTGTGCATACTCCTCAGGGTGGTAATCAAGAACGCTAGTGTCATGGAGGGAAGAAGAAAAGGTTGGATTTGAGGTTTGGGTTCTGGCTTAATGTGGCTCTTTCCAGGACTTGCAAGGATTATAATATAATCCCCTAGAATTTGTGGAGCCTGTGAGGTAAAGATTTGAGATATATATATATATATATATATATATATATATATATATATATATATATATATATAATTATATATATATTTTTTTAGACAGGGTCTCGCTTTGTGGTTCAGGCTGGCCCTGAGCTCAGCCTCAATCTCACATCACAGCAATCCTCCTGCCTCTGCCTCCCGAGTGCTGGGATTACAGTCATGAGCCACCACGCCTGGCACTGTGGTATGTGGTACTGATTGCTGCTGGGCCTGAGTCTCCATGCCCAGTATGGTATGTGGTTACCGAGGAATCAAACCCGGGCCCTTGCGCTTGCAAGACAGGTGCAGGAACCACTGAGCTAATTCTCCAGCCCCAAGATTTGAAGGTAAGTTAAGAAATATGTTTCTCTAGTCATTTTTGTGTGTATGTTTTGCTGCCCATGAGAGCCCACTGATGTTTGCTTCTGCCTTGTGAGCGAATCAAATTGACAATGGAGTCACTTTTTTTTCACTTCTGTTAGCATTTGAGGACCCCAGCACTTCTCCGTGGTCTGATCCTCCCAAGGCTCGCTCATTTCCTCCCGCAGGGAACTGCTCATCATGCATGGACTCAGTGTTTGCAGCCCCTGCTGTATGGTGTGCACACACTGCACAAGGTACTGAGAGCCGTCAACCAGGTGTTCCAGGCTCCGTGAGAGCAGAGACCTGACTGCTGCTCATAACTACATCACCTGCTCCTGAAAGGCGCACTCAGCAGCGGTGATGAAAGGTCAGCAAACTATGATGCATGGGTAAAACCTATTCTGTTGCCAATTTTGTCAATAAAACTTTATGGGAACATGGCCACAGTCACTTGTTCACATATTGACTGTGTTCTTTTCTTGCTGCAGTAGTGGTGTTGAATTGTTGTAACATAGAACATGTATAAAATGAAGCCTAAGATATGTGTTCTCTACCTCTTTATAGAAAAGGTTGTGTGTGTCTGTGTTATAACCTAACTAAACCTCTGGCCATTTAACTAGCTAAAAAAATAATACTTCTATTATAACTCGTGAGGAGAAAGACAAGTTATTTATGTTAGTTTTAAACTAAGAAAATTTTCAAATGTATGTGCTTTTAAAGAGTAGAAAAAGGGCCGGGGATATAGCTCAGTGGTGGGATATAGCTCAGTTTTGCAAGCGCAAGGACCTGGGTTTGATCCCCGGTAACCACATAACAGTACTGGGCGTGGAGACTCACCCCAGCAGCAATCTGTACCACATACCACAGTGCCGGGCGTGGTGGTTCACGCCTGTAATCCCAGCACTCGGGAGGCAGAGGCAGGAGGATTGCTGTGATGTGAGTTTGAGGCTGAGCTCAGGGCCAGCTTGAACCACAAAGCGAGACCCTGTCTCAAAAATAAATAAATAAATAAATAAAAAGTAGGAAAAAACATGAACCTGATTCACCTACCAAAGCACTTAGAAAAACAGAAATGAAGGGATGTGTTATATCCCATAATGGAACTGCATTAACACCGTCCTACGAATTTGTACAGGCTGCAGTGACAGAACAGTACTGAAATGAAGGCATTAGCACAGGCATGCTCCTTCTGAAGCACTAGGAAGGGATCTGTTTTCGGCTTTTCTCTATTATCTGTAAACCTCAGAATTTTCTTGGCTTCTTATCCTCTCCCCATGTGTCTTCACTTTGCCTTCCTTCTATATGTATCTGTCTCTGTCCACATTCTCTGCCCCCTTTAAAGGACAGCAGTCCTCTTGGATTAGAACACACTCTAGTGATCTCACTTTACCTTGGTTATTCTGTCAAGATATACTTCCAAATAAGCTCATACTTTGCTATACTGAGTGTTACAATATAACCATAATAGAGGAGAAAGCAGTGTCCATCCAAGCCTTCATCAGCATCTTCTGAACTACACAGCAGTCTTGTAAGATGCCCTTGAATAGATCTTGACTGTAGTGTACAGTGTACAAATCTTCCTGAAGATTCCCTGAAAGCTTCAACATTTTGAAAAGTCACATGGTAGAAATTTTTTAAATTCAAACTTACAAGTTATTTAATTATCAGACCTTAGAACTACAGCTTGGACAAAGTGAATAGCAAAGGTGATAGAAGGGAAAGCAAAGAGCTGGAAACATAGCAAACTCTTATTAAATGACAGTAGATGGACAGCGTCCAAAGGAATCTTTGAAAGACAACCAGAGTTCAGGGTGAAAGAAGAAATTCTCCATATAAATAAGTACCTGCTGTCTCCTCATAGACGGGAACTCCAGTGTGCTTTGTCTGAGCCTTTGGCCCTTCAGTAGGTCCACGGGGTTCCTCCCTCACTGATCCTGTTCGAGCTCTCCAAGGGAATATTATAAGGCCTTTTAACAGTGCTGCTCACCAGGTGTGTGGGGGAAATCTTGATTTTCCCACAGTTTTGGAAAGAAGATTTCAATTGCAGATGACTCAATAAGCGATAAAGTTCTCTGAGTGGGAGCAACAAAAGAATTTCAGAGATATCAGTAATTTTCATCCCTTCATTAGTGAGGGTTAAGCTAGTTCTTTCATCTGACCCCAGTTCTACCAACTCTGAAATGTTTATTATGGGGTGTTTGTATGGAGTATATGTAAATAATACATGTTACCTACAGATCCCTGCAACGTTTGAAAAACAACCTCTGAGGACATTTGCCCAGACATCCTCTGATTCGTGGGCAGAAAGGCATGGGCACAATGGCATGCTTTAGTTCAGGGCAGACAAACTGAAGACTGGAAAAAGACAATTAAATGACATACTAGTGACCAGTTTCTAAAACGCAAGCTGCATAACTCAGTCTTTGGTGTCCCTGGCCTGAGGGTGAAAACACTCACGAGTCAGTAATTTGGTGTTGTTTTGGCCCAGGGAGGCGTCACCCTGCATGGGGATTACGCGTTTCTTCTTGCGTAGAGAATACTCGTGTCCATGGTCAGACTCCGTATGTGTGAAAAGGCCAAAGAGCTGATGGTCATGGAGATGGGGCGGGTGAGAGAACGGAGCTGAGGTCAGGGGAAAGCGTGAGGACCGGCGGAGTCTCCCTCCTCCCCCGGAGCACCACCCTTTCCGGGGCAGCTCACCTCCTCCCTCATCGGCACCACTGGAGTTCCCAAGGTGCAGGGCAAGCTCAGCAGCTGCTGTGTGACCGAGGGTGTGGTTTTCTCTGTTTGCCTTTTTGAAGATTCACCTTTTTCCTTTGGAAACCGCTGTTCCTTTAATGCTACAAGAAATTAAATAACTGAACTCATATATACCTAAGGAGTGGAAGAAGCTGGAAATTTGAGCATGTTAA
>PVIR01022165.1:0-28551 GCA_004026965.1 Petromus typicus
TTTTTTAGTTTTAACTTACAAATAAAATATTGATATACAACTTGAATTCTGGCCACTTGTGCCTCCAGAGAGTCTTACATACAGATTTAACCCTTCGAGAGCTCTGAAAGAAACATGACAACATCCTTTCCTGTATGGGGGTAATTGAGAAATCCTGGGCCAATGTCTCTCTAGGGACCCTGAGATCTGCCTGTACACAGGATAGAGACTTTGACGGCTGTGTAGAGGAGCCATCAACTTTGAGTTCATAAGTTAAGGAACCACTATGTTCACATCCATAGTGCAAGAACTCAAATCCAGCTGATCCCATCTCGGCCTTTCACCTTGTCATCTTTCTAAGCCTGGGCTCATCCCAGCAGCCGATCTTGGTTACCTGTGGAAGGTCCTTTTCTTGCTAGATGTCTATGGGACAACCTTCCCTCAACTATAAATCATCTGTCTTCCAGTTTAAAACAACTTCAGCCTTCTTTTTCCTTACTTTTATTTTTCCTTTCAATTTTAAAATCAAGACTGGATTCATAAAACATAAAACTCACCTTCTCAACGTGTGTCTCTCAGTGGATTTTAGTAAGTTCACCGTGTTGTTCAACTATCTGTCTACTTCTAGAACACTTTCATCATTCCCAAAGCAACCTCATCACTACAGCACAGGGACTCCCCATTCACTTCCCTCTTGCCCTTCTTTCCACTTTGGTGCCTCAATTAATAGCTTGTTTTCTTTGAATAATGAATCACTTTGAGCTTTATAAACTTTGTATCTTCACACAGTCCTGTGTACATATTCTGGTCATGCCTTGTTCTGGAAACTTGGCAATATGTGTGGGTCAACATGACATGGCCTCCTGCCTCCCACGCCATACCTGACTCTCTTTGTAGAGTTCTTCTCCCACGAGCTCATTTTTAAATATAAACCAAGCAACTCAGAGACTATACCTGCAACCACCTCTCTTACTGCTCACACTCACTACCAATCTGCCCCAATCACCTTAGGACCAGATACTAGAGAACTGAGGATAACACTTATGCTGCAGAACAACTGCCATGATTGAAAGGAGCCTGCTCTAGGGGATGACTCTGACTTGCCCATTCCTTCTTGTGGATATTGCAGTGAAGACTCAGGACTGACCCTCATATGCACCTAATGGCAGGGAGCATGCCTCAAGATTACCTTTTCAACAGAAGGTCTCTCCTGATCTACTGATCATATTATGTCTGAGGTTTTTTAGTCACAGTGTATTAAAACAGTGTTGACGTCTTTCAATTGCTCTGTCAGCCTCATTCAACAGAAAGTCAAGAATCAAGGTCATAACTAACCAGTTTGAGTACATTCTTTATCTGTAAAATGATACTTATTGTTATAAACAAGAGCATCTTATACCCCACTTCTATGACAGTGGGTCTGCACACCTAAGGCATTATCCCTAACTCACTTCCCCAACAAGCTCATCTTTTAGACATCATAAACAGTTATTTTTGTATTTTAAAATATAATGTTCACATTATTTACTTCATTATTTTAGAGTATTATGCAACCTGTGTACTAAATCACTGAAATTGCTTATCTTGTCCAAATTCTGAAATTTTGTGAAAAACATCAAACAGGAATTTAAGACATATTACTTGAATCACCACACAGGAACATTCACTTATTCATTTAAGTATTTATTGAAACTTTATTATGAATCAGTCTCTTGGTTAAAATTGAAGGACACAAAAGTGAAAGGTAAAATAAGCAACTGGCATTGACAAGGTCTGACTACAGATTATGAGGTAACTGTGTCCTCCTGTCCTTGTCGGTTTAATGCAGGAGAAGATTATGTAGGGCAGATGAAGCCTTAGAATGTGCTCCACATGTGGAGAGGGACAGGGAGATAAACCACTGCATCATAATCTTAACACTGGCCAAATAATACACCTCAGTATCATCCTTTTTGGTTAGAGTTTGTGAACCTGGTGTATCTTCCCAAATGCATGCCATTTTCAGCAAGTAACTAGGAGTTACACTTTCAGAAACAACTTTTATGAATCAATAATGGTGATGGCCACAACCCTGTGGTGCTGGCGCTCAAAGAGCCTCCTACACACCAGGCAAGCACTTTACCACTGAGCTACAAGCCCAAGCTATGAACACTCCTTTTTGAATTGTGAAACAGGTCTAGACTCAAAAGAGAGGCACTGTGATGACTGAGAAGTGGTGGAAGTCAAGGGCTGGCTTATGGAAGTAGTAAAGTAGGGACAATATTTTTGCCATTCTCAAACTAGATTTCCAACAATGGAGAAAAAGTGCTCATGTCATTTGTTACTCAGAAACACTGACAGCAATTTGGTCTGAGAGAAACAAGTGGAAAGCTTTGGTGATGTTAGATGTTACTGGAGTGGGATCCTTTTCACACACTACATTTCTAGGAGATGTCACACTTAAGGAAATAGAAGCACCTGATTTTAGCAAGTTCTCTGTAGCCTTTCCCTGGCCCCTCAAAAACTTAAAGGAAATAATCACTGTAGCCCTCTTTTACTGCAGTGAATCATAGAACAAACAACAGTTGCAATAATTTCACTGCTCATTGTATAGTTTTCAATTTCGAATAATGTGTACACAGATACTTTACATCCAGCAAACTAGACAAGATTAAAGTACAAGTTCAGCTTACAACAAAAGAAGTTTTAAATACTATTATTCAGCATTATATAATAATCAAAAAAAAAGAAAAAAACAGATAAAATCTGCCTACAGATTTCACTAAGTAAGATATATTTCCCATATTTTTCTCTCCCTGATATTACAAAAGAACAACTATACCACACAAGCTTTGTTTAGGAAACAGACCAAATCTGTAGCTAGCTTTCAAATTCTAATTCAACTAGCCTTATCTAAGCTACAAGTGAGAATTTATTTTTTGCTAGCAGAAAAGAAATCTCATTAATTTAGATTACTCAGTCATAAGGCCAGCAGGAAATAAAACAAATTATGAATTAATGTCATTGATTCAAAGGCTAAAGAGAAGGCACAGGAAAAGGAGGAAGAAAAAAGGTTTTACTTTTAAGTGTAAAGAGTGGAGGCTATTTGCAAGCACAGTTAAGCTTTCATAACAAAAGACCCGAAATCGACATATGAACTAAGATAGCTGCTTCCTTCTTGCTTCCCAGGCAGTCCGGAGGTGACAAGAATGGCAGCTTGGCAGGTATGTCTGGGCCCGAGGAGGCTGGTTTTGCTCTCAGTCCTCTGAGGCACAGCAGAAAGAAGGGCATGAGTGAGGCTGCTCACATTCCACGCAGCAGAAAGGATGAAGGTAAGGTCAGACCAGTGCCAGCCAGGCTGGAAATACAGGAAGTTCCTCACTTACAACCTTTCAAGCTGCCAACTTTCCCACTCAGACTGTGTAAAAGTCACAGGTGTGAATTTGCAAGACTCACTTTTTCAGGTCACAAATGAAGCTGCCTTAGGAAAGTTCTGGAACGGAACTGGTTCCTAAGTCATGGACTTACTGTATGGGAATCCAGCAGTGAGGCTGCTGACATCTGGGGCATTGCTTCACTAAACAGAAGAAGAAACAGACATAAGAGAACAAGAATTAGGCTGCTCCACAGTCCAGGAATTGGAAAACCATAACCCACTGGCAAAATTTGGTCTTCTACCAGTTTTTGAACAGTTTATGATCTTGTAGGGGTCTTGCATGTATGTGCTTGTGTGTTTTTAACATTGACGTTATTAGTGCACGTTGGCTCTACAGAGTAATGGTTTCACTGTGGCATCTTCATCCATGCATATAGCACACTTTGACCATTTCTGTCCTCCATGATCTCTTCACCCTTCTTCTCCTCTAGTACGCCCCCTTCTACTTTCCTGTCACCTTCCCCTAGATCCCACATGAGAAAACATGTGAGGTGTGTTTGAGTGGTTTACTTCAATTAACATGAAGATTTCCAGTTTCATTGACTTTCTAGCGAATGACATGATTTCCTTCTTTCTGGCTTAATATTTCTTAATCCATTCATCGCAGAGATACACTGAGACTATTTTCATAGCTTAGCTATTCCATTTTCTAATACCTTGAGAGATAACGGGAGCTGTGTATGTTCATGTGTTTTGAACTCCTTACATTTACAGTATATAAATAAATTTACATTACTCCTTACACTTACGGTATAATAAATATGGGTGTGCAAGTGTCTCTGCAGTATGCTGACTTTAATTATTTCAAGAATACATTGATTGCTATAGCTAGGTAGCTCTGCTTTTAGTGTTTTGAAAAACTTCCACACAGACTTCCACAGTGGCTATACTAAGTTACATTCTCACCAGCATGTTAGTGGGTTCCTTTCTCCCTGCATCCTCACCAGTATTGTTTCTTGTTTGGGGGGCTTTTTTAAAAATCCTTGATGATGATGATTTAAAAATCCTTTTTAAAAATCCTTGAAGCCTTTCTGATTGGATTAAGGTAAAATCTCAGTGCAGTACTGATTTGCATGTCCCTGATGATGAAAGATGTTGAACATTTTTCATATAATTATTGCTCATTTGCATTTCTTTTGAAAACTACCGGTTCTGTTCATTTTCCCATG
The DNA here is from genome assembly GCA_004026965.1 of Petromus typicus. Classification (NCBI taxonomy): domain Eukaryota; kingdom Metazoa; phylum Chordata; class Mammalia; order Rodentia; family Petromuridae; genus Petromus; species Petromus typicus. The sequence continues at coordinate 4,564 of PVIR01022165.1, forward strand.
GACTCGGTTATTTCTAACAGTGGCGTTTACAGGTAAATATTTATAATCAACTTGAGGCTATAGAACACCAATTATACAAAATGATATTTCCTGTCCCAAAGAATTCCATTCTTCCTCATTTCCAAAATTGTACTTACCTACACTTAAATGCAATTTTATTTTCTCTCAAAATAGAATGTGATATGTTGCTTATAAACAACCATTTCCGGGATCCTAGCAGTTTCTCCTACCCTAGTACTTCTACTCATTTATTAAAATGAAACTATATTATTATTGAGAATTTTGTAGGGAAACTTGCCAACTCTAATCCTCTAATCATGCACATGAATATTTTATACACAAAAGACAGGAAGCCAGTTCACCTTAAGGAAACAAAGAATAAAAAAGGAAAAAGAAAGAAACAAAGTTAGGAGGGAAAAAGAGAAGACAGATGAGACCTCCCTTCCATAAGGTGGTCAGTGCCCTCTTCCAAAGGAGGTAAAATTAAATCTGAAATCTAAAACAGGTCAGCTGCTGGAAAACCAAGTAGACACAGGTGGGAAGGACCTGGATGGAGGTCTTGCACGTTTAGAGGGCTGTACCTTTCTTCTCTGGAGGAAATGAGTCTATCCTTGCTCAGTGGATACAAATGTGAACAGGCGTACAGCCACTTAGCAATAATGACTGCATCAGGATTACGCATACCTACCAATTTGTGCACACTAGACCGGAAGGAGGGAAAGACTCCATGTTGGCCAACAAACTGCGAAGGTGTATCTGGGGCTCTCCGCTCTTTTGCCACTTCACAAGGAAGGGTCTAAGAATGAAGCCACAGCAGAGAGCACAACTAAAGAGAATGAAGTTGAACCTGTTCCATTCATGAAGTTATCACTACGTGCCACCATTCTGTTTCCCTCCTGTGAGTCTCTTGTTCTTTAGAAGAAATCACCTATTTTGGTGTAAGTCAAATGAAGCTTGATTTCTGCCTTTTCCCACTGAAGCCATTGGGAGAGCTCCGAGGGCTTTGCAAATTAGAGATGAGTTTCTGTATATTTAGAGGAATATATCCTCCAAGAGTCCTCTGAGTTTTCACTACAAAACTCGGTTCTTTGGGTCTCCACTGGGTAGGGAACTGAGTGCAAAAGGCAAGAGCGGGAGAATTGCCTTAAGAGATTTATACTTCCTCTCCATTTCTATCCCTTCGTGGTTAAGGGTAGAGGAGGGAAAAAACTCCCCAACTGATGCATCTGGGAGAGGCAAGAGACTGGCTAGGAAAGAACTTGTCCAATCCTCTTGAAATCAGCAGCGATGAGTATCTACTGCTTTGCCTTCTGGGATTCTCTTCTCCTCTCTTGGGCACAGTACTGCTCTTTGGGTATGGACGGACCACATCTCCTTTCCTCATGGTCCATGGTTTAGGTTCTGCAAAGTGAATCTGGTGGAGTGGGCATGTGGCTCAGAACCGTCCAGCTCTTGTGGTCATCTTTGGACCACAGTAATTATAACAAGTAGGCATGAATAACTAATCCACGGAGTTTGCTGTAATAACTGGGAAGGACCCAGCAGCAACCAGTACCACATACCACAGTGCCGGGCGTGGTGGCTCACGCCTGTAATCCCAGCACTCGGGAGGCAGAGGCAGGAGGATTGTGATGTGAGTTTGAGGCTGAGCTCAGGGCCAGGCTGAACCACAAAGCAAGACTCTGTCTCCAAAAACCTAAAAAAATAAAAAAATAAAAAAATAAAAAAACTGGGAAGGAGATTCTGGCTTTCCTCTGGACCTTGATTTTCTGATGAAGGCACACCTGTTAAGAAGATAAAATCAAGGCAATTAAAGACAGACATACATGAGGTTACTTGGATTACATGATTAAATGGGACTACACATTTACATTGGATTACATGGTTACATCCCTCTCTTCTATTCTACTGTAGTGAAATTCCTACTCACCATTTATTTCCAGGCAGAGTCAGTGTTCAGAAAACAGATATTTAAAAAGACATTGTAATAGTAGAAAAGATGAGCTAACATGTATTTTCGTGGGGTATCTTAACTTTTAGAACAATCTTAGTAAACACTATAATATACTGAAGTTCTATGATGGCTATTGTAGCTATTATGGGTTGGCCTATAAAGTTAACAACTAAACTTTTGAAATATAATGTGGTCCATTTGTTAGTATATGTTGATACTAAAAAGAATATGATTGATAACATTATGTCAGTTCTGAATACCACAAAATTCTTTCTAATGTCCTTTCACAAAAAATAAGTCAGGAAAAGCTATAATAATAAACTAGTTGTCCTGTAGCCACCAAGGTTGCTACCCTGTTCCCCAGTTATTGTCCATTTTTAAAGTAGGTAGGAGACACACAAAGGACTGTTTAAAAAAACTATCTGTAGAAAAGATACACTGAACGTGTAGAACCTGAATTGATAGCTTTGTTGAAACAGAGACATCTTATTTTAAAAATTCAGAGTAATTGTAAAGGTAAGTTTTCTTAACCAGGATCATTTAATTTTATCATTTTACTGGGGATGAAAAACTACTTGCAGAATCATGAAAAAATATAAACATCCTTACCTTAAAAAATTGAAGAAATGATCTTTATCAACTCTACATAGTTTTTGTAAAATGTTCAGAATTCCCTCAAGTATATACTTTGGAACCATTAACAGGTGTCTGTCTGCCCCCTTCTCCCACATAAGACTGGAAACTTTGCTTACTATTCCCAGGCCCAGAGAAAACTCTCAAGGCACATTAGCATATTTTAGAATGTGAGAAGTCTTGCAGTTTGAGATAGCTGCTCAAATTTGCTTAGCCCAGCATTTCCCAAAGTTAACTTTCTCAAGATTAACTATAGCGTTTCACACCCCCACCCAACCCCACCTCCAAACTTCCATTCCTCAAAGCAACTTTTGGAACAGCTTGTGGAATTAGTTCCATAAAGCAAAGTTTGGGAAACTCTAGTTTAGTGGTTTCTATCTCCACAGATTTTGCTGTCTGAATAATATATAAGGGATTTTGAGTGACAATTGCACCCATTTGAATATATCTTCAACTGACTCCGTAATTAGAAATTTAAAATGCAAATTTTCAAAAGCAAACTGTCTTTACCATTTAGACATGTTGCTGAAATTTATTTGATTTTGTGTATAGCCATATTACTTTCCAGTATATTTGGTATAGGTTAATAGGATCCAAAGGTTGATAAATATTGAACACAGATATGATTGAGCATGTCTAAACTGTATGTATATACAGGGCTTGGCAACTTAATACGCTCTAATTTTTTTGAGCTCTTGGGACAATTGGGATTATAGAAGCTTCTTTATTTATACTTGGTACAAGAGTGTATTATGGACTCCTATTAGTATGGAGAAATGAAACCACTGTTATCGAGCCACAGATGTGGCAGCAAAGAATTAAAAGATCATCATCATTTATCTCTACATATAATGAAAGTCTAACTTCATATCACTCCTTTTAAACAAGCTTTCCTTATGCTACTTGGCTATGCATTGAATGTTGGCATACTTTACTAAAGAGTAAAGGCAGGGTAATTTTAAAGGTGTATCCCTATTGGCTGGATCATGAGGATTAGCTTCTCTGATGGTGTTCCAAAGAAGTCATCAAATACAAGTGCAATTTAAAATAAAATCCTGAAAAACATTTCAATATTGACAGGAATATGAACAGACAGGATGCAGTCAAGATACCACTTTTAAGTGTATAATATTGGTACATATCACAAAGTTTAATTCTCTAGGGAACATAATAGAAATTTCAGGTTCAGCAAGGGCTATTTTCTGAAGAATAATATAATTATCCTCACACAAAAGCACAAGCACAGAATACATAGGTTTGATACAGTTTCAATCTTAGGTCATTTGCGCTAAAGGTATCTTCCTTCCTTTTTTTCTCCCCTCGGCATGGGGGGTTGAATCCCAGGCCTTACACATGCTAGATACGTCTTGTGCTATTGAGCTCTATCCCCAGATTATTTTTAAAATGTGATAAATTTGATTTATTCTCTAAATTATTCTTATTCTTCTCTACAGCAGACTTTTTTTGGCCTCTGATTCATATGGATATTATTATTTTTTCTGGTGCTGGGAACTGAACCCAGAGACTCAGGTGCACTGAGTGTAACTACACTCCAACCCTTACACAAATCTTACATCTGTGTTATAACATGTTCTAAGTGTAGTATGCATGCCCCCGTGGGAACATAGGATGATTTCAGACAATTGAAGGAATATTTTCTATTTTAATAATAAATGATTTGGATAATAACATAAAAATAGTTGCCAATTACTGTGATTTCCTATGTTCTGCCATGCAAAAATCCTCATTATTAAATGAATGGCCTTTATAAGACCACTGTGTGGTAATTACTATTATCATCACCAATGAGCAGAAACAAGATTGAGACACAGGGAGGAGAAGTACTTGGCTTGAGCTGCAGCTATAGACCCTCCTGGGATAAAAAGCCCCAGTTTTCAACTTACCTGCTTTTAACTGCACCTAGTAAATTCTCATGTTCAGATAGGAAATCTTCCTATTTTTACACATTTTTAAGATATCACACAGTCATATTTCTATGGGAAATATAAATAATTCAAATAACTCTGAAAAAGAAAGGCCTCAATTATTGTATATTAGAATTTGAGAGAAAAATTAAAACAGAGAAAAAGCTGACAGATCAGAGGCATCACAGAAGTTTCTTGCTCATTTTCTCCCGAGGTTAAACCAGAATATTTTTTTAAAAGGGCAGAAGTTTAAGGTCTAGCTAGGGAATAAAGACATGTTTTGTCTGACACTTTCTAATTCAAATCCAACATTTATCAAATGATTCTTAAGTACTATATTAAAAAAAAAAAAAAACCAGCCAGGATCTGGCAGACTGGATATATTAAGCTCTCATTACTGTAAATTTGTATTTTTAAAAACCTAGTATCTTCTGTAAATATATAAGTATTTCTCTGGTAATTTTTTCCTTTTAAATCCACCCCTCACTGAAACATCTCAAATAAAATTCATTTATCTAAAATGGGTTGTTCTCAGCATTTAGGAGTTTAAAGTCTCCCCAAAAATCAGTAGGGAGGGGTTGCTAGATAAATGTACTTCATTTTAGTATGAGTCATAAAGTCATGAAAATGATTCTAACCAGAAAGTTCCATCTTAGAGTGCCATTTAAAACAAAATAAAGTATTACTGACATTTTAAAATTTTCCCTGCAATTTGTAATTGATCAGATGAGAAGAAAATTGTGCACTACAGTTTTTCTTCAAAAGGAAAACAACATTCACAATTGGCATTAACTAAACACAACTGGCCATCACTATGTGAAAAACCAAATGCTTTAATGAAGCTACCAAGAACAACAGTTCAATTGTTTCATTGGATACATTAATATCAATCCATAATATACATTGCTATGGACCATACAGAAATTATTGCTGCATCCAACAGCAGGTGACTATTATTAACATTACAGTACCAAGTGTCCACAAGAGACAGTCATTTGTCGTTTTATCAAGAAATAGGGTTTTTATACTGCTGTCAACATCAGCTTTTCCCCAGTGCATTTTCCAAAAATATTTCTAAGTGCATTCTTTTGTGCTTTATTTTATATCTTTTAATGTCCTATGTATTTCATTTGTTCTTATTGCTTTACTGTTTAAAAACAACCAGAAAGAACTTTGTCATTCTTGCTGTATGTCATCCTTGTTGGTTGCACAGTTTTTGGCAAAGTCAGACGGTTTGGTATGTCCACTGTCTAACCCAGAGGCAGGTGGAGAATTTTGGTATTTTGTTCACTCCAAATGGAGGCCCAACCCTGAGAGACACTCTGCACCCAGGGATGGGGGGAGTGGCGCGGATCACTCTTTGTTAAAAACAGCAAGCCCCAAACACTGCCTCTTAGCTTAAACAGTCCCTAAGACAAATCCACATACTATTTGGCAAAAAAGAAAGAAATAAAACCACCCCCCAAGGTTGCAGCATCCTCCTGAGCTTGCTCACCTGCCACTCCCAGCAACTGTGTCCTAGGAAGGAGGCAGGAAAGTGGGGGATGGCATGCTCAGGGCTTGCAGGAGTTAGGCAGTGGTACAAGATGCCATACACTCTCTCAATGAAGCTTTCCAGAAGGCCACTGCACCATGGCTGTGCTCCTTTGGCCACAGTCGGTCCTCCTTGGGTCTATTGTTACAATCCCTCAAAATCAGCTTCGAAACACTGGCATCACAGCATCGCGATCTTCCATTTTCACACCCAGCCCTCCCCCCATATCAATATGAAGAGAAAAGTAGACAATACTATGATTGTATCATGAACACTACGGTACAATTTGCTGTTCATGCAGATTTGCATCACTATTCTAGGAAAAGAGCTATACAATTAAGAGAGTTGAAAGAATGGGAACTAATCTTCCCTACCCCCTTAAGTAATAAAGCTATAAAAGTGATAGCATCATCAGTGTTTCCAAGGACTCTCGTTGCCCAATGTGCCTGAGGATGACACCGAAGCCATCCAATCACGCAGCTGACAATCACGACTCTCCGATCCAACACCAATTCACATTTGACATTTAAACACTTTTTACAAAATCCTTCTGAATAAGGTTTCTTGATGAAAGAAGTTGGCACTCTGTCACTAAAATATATTTCGTAATAAAAATATGTGACGGAAAATTGAAAGCTCTTATATAATCTACATAGGCACCATGCTACATGTTACTGTCGACAAGAGATACCATCTTGAAACTTTCTCCTGCATTACAGTTCAGTCAGTGCTAGTCCAAAAGAGACTACTGTTATATTTAAGGCACTTCATTCTGAATGGATATGCTTTATGCCACTCGCTATTCAATCATAGGGTGCTACTGAGAAATTCCATTCCCCAGCCTGGGTTGTAACACGATATGTCATCTGTATAAAACACCTAGGCTTGATACATATAACACTACTGTTATTGCATAGTGCTACACAAATAGATAATGCACTGAAACTAACTTTACAACATTGCTGCTTGTTAAAATGTCATTATCGAGTAACAGTATTTTGCCAATCCAGTATTTTTCTCTTAAAAAAAAAATCCAGTGAGTTTGCTGAAATAAACCCCAATTTTAATGACCGTAATGGGCTTTGTAATACTATGGTTAGCAGTCTCCAAGAATATTGCTATTTTTTTATATCCTAAAAATAAATACATAAGTTTATTCTTTCTAGAAAGCCAGAATTTTACCTATTAATACTATACCTTAAATGTGCTGAAAAACAGTTTTGAGAGAAACTGTAATATATAAAATATTTTGAAAGCTCTCTTTAAACACAAGACCTTGCAAAAAAGTTTTCTTTCATGAGTGTACAAAGAATGCAGAAAACTACCAGTGAGTTGTAAAAATATTGAACACTTGCAATTTTAAGATGCATATTCTTAGAAATTAATACAAACACTGAAAAGAAAGATGATAATAAAAGTCTGTACAAATCAAAGACTCAAACATAATTTAAAACTAAAAATATTAAAGCCAATTAGAAATGTACCCAGTTTGGTTGTCTTATCAAAAAGCAAAAATGAGGGGAGAAAAGTAAAACTTTCAGTGCTCCTCAGTATTTAACTGTGAGAGGACATTCATTTCCACTTCAAAAGGAAATATATCTTAGGAAAAACTGAATCACACTCATTAATTCTTTAATGAAGAAAATTAACCGCAGAGAGGAAAAGAGCTCCGTTTCAGAGCTTTGGTCTGACTCCTTGCAGTTTTGGTTGTTATCAATTATATGTTCTAACCAGATAATCGGTACTAAAATGACTGCTTGTTTTGTCTTTTACAGAATATACCAGTTCTTTCAATAGTTTGCAGTATAAAGACTAAACAGTGCTAGAAAGGTACTGTGTTTTAGGGCAGTACCAATGAATCAATACATTTATAAAATGGAAAAGAGTTAGTATGAAGATTTTCTTTCTTTCTTTCTGTTTTTGGTTGCTTTACATTCTTTTACTTAAACTTTACATTTAATTTCCAAGGAAGTCACAGGCATAAAAATCTTAAATCAAGTTTTCCCCTGAATAAAAATGGACAGACACTTCTCTGATACAGAATCCTCTTGCTCAGTCAGACAGCTTGGGCCAGAGGCGAACTCAGTTCACAGATACTGCACACTTACTGTACAATACTTTGGAGGCATTTGTAGTTGTAAAATAGAATATACAAGTCTGTTTCACAAAATTCTAAAAATAAAATATATCCTGGGCTATTGGTAAAGCATGAAAAAAATTCATATTAAGGAAGGAAAATTATCAAGAAAACCCCTTCAGGTGAACTATGAAGTCTACTACTCAAGACAGGAAGCAGTTCATGTGGATGGAGTGGGGAGGCCTTGCTAACACGCATGCTCCGTCTCTTCCATGCTCATGCTGCTCCTCCGGCTGCTTGTTTTGGAGGCTCCTGGGGATACGGATGACAGGAGCGGGTCAGTCACACCAACAGGAGAGAGAGTATCATCCATGAGGATGTCTTCCAGTTTGGATGCCATTTTTGTGGGGATGCTGTAGGCAGGGTTGCTCTCGGGCCCCGTCCCCAGGCTGCTGTTGAAGCTGATGGTACCGTCGGTGAGATCCAGGGTGGTCGTGCAGCTCAGGTCTGGATGGTGCTGTAGGATGTCCTGACTGCAGTTCTCGAGAACTGGTTCTTGCTTGATGATCCGATTCACCAAATCCGGAGAGCAGAGACCCGTGGATGGAATGAGGGAAAGTCCATGAGCTCGAGCCTGCATTTCAAGCTCCTGTAACAGAAGTCAAAGTCAGGCACTGAACCAGGGGAAGCACTGAGGATTTCTAACGAGTAGTGAGACTAGTTCATATGATACTGGAACTGTGGTTGTATGTCAGGATACATTTGTCCAAATCCACAGAACACACACACATACACCACCTGAGTAACTACACATTAGGAACTTCGAACCACAAACCTATAATCCCCCCACTCTGGGAGGCTGAGTTGAGGTAGAACTGCAAATGGGAGCTGAGCCTGGGTACTTAGGGAGCTTTGTCTTAATATAATAAAAAGGGCTGACGACAAATCTCAGTGCCAAGGTGAAGTTCAATCTTTGGGGCTGCAGATAAAAAGAAAGAGAAAACGAGAAAGAAAGGAAGGAAGGAAGGAAGGAAGGGATAAAATGAAATGTCAAGGTAGATTCATCAAGTTGAATAATGTATCCCTTAGTGTGCGACCTGGCACTTTCTGAGCTTCCACTCACTTATTTGGAACCTTAAATTCCACTCTACACCTCCAAACCTATTTAACCAGATGTTTAGAAGGAAAACAATAAATTCCCAAAGTTAAAGTCTGTTACTCTTTAAAATTAATAAACTCCACATTCTTGAACCACAGATACCACTGGTAGTATATGAAATGACTTTATGTGGTACATGGGTTTTATTATATGTTCAATGCCCCAAAGTTCTGATTTTCATGGATATTAATATTCATCACAAATATAAACTGAAAATTATATTTTAAAAAATTAAAATGGGAGCTGGTAAAGGGACACTTTTAGGTAAGCAGTGACATACTTCCGTGGTCCCTACTTCTGCAGCAACCACCCAGGGTGCTGTAGTGAACTCAAGGCTCTTACAGATGTTTCAGGATTCAAACCAAAGGAGACACCACCTCCAGGACATCCAAGCACAGACTACTCTCCGATTTAGTGTCAGACCACAACACGTCTTCACTGTGGGGACCACGTGGAATGAAAGAGAGATGGCTTTATTAGAACCCATCCAAGCCCCAGCTTACCAGAAGTTGTGCAGTGCCTAGCATGTGACACATCTCATTAGTAAGTCCTGTGCATATTAAACACTACATTAGAATGCTATTTTTCTTTTTTTATGTTTTCTTTTTTCAAATGGAAAGAAATAGTAGGCATTTCTTTTGGTCTAGGGCACAGTGAAAAAGTCGCTAAGACACAAAGGGCCTCTGTAGTAAAAAGCACGAGTAGTGACCTCAAAAAGCCGTGTAAGTTCTACACAGTTAGCCAAGTTGTAGAAGTGTCACTTAACCTATCTCACTGTGGCAAACTTTTAACTCAATAATTAAGTTCTACATAAAGAGTGCTTTTGTTCTATACTTTATTCATATACCTATTTATTATTTGTATGGTTCCTCAATGTGCGCATATTGAAATCCTAACTCCATGGTACCCTTAAAGTGTAGCTGTACTGCCAGATGGGGCCTTTAAAGACCACCCGAAGAAACTCGTGTCCTTATCAGAAGAGGAGATTAGGGCACTGACACATAGAAGTGGGGCTCACGTGAAGCAACAGGGAGAAAAGCACTGTAAGGAAATGAGAGCCTCAGAAGGAGCCAACCCGTAACACCTGCATCTTGGAATTTCAAGCTCCAGAATTTTAATAAAAGTAACTTCCCATCGTTTAAATCACCACCTGTGGCACTTTGTTGCAGCAACACTAGCTGACTGATAAACTTCCTAAATAGTAGCGATTTCCCTGGGACCTTGTTTCAAAATGCCTCCAAAGCCAGACGCAGTGGTACACCCCTGCAGTCCCAGCACTCTGAGGATGGCAGAGCAGGACTGAAAGTTTGAGCTCAACTTGAGCAACTTAATGACTCGGAGAGATCTCTTCTCAAAATAGGTCTGGGGATATAGCTCAGCAGGAAGGTCCTTGGTATTAGAAAACAACAACAAAACCCCAAAAGCTGTGGTTGGCTCTCCCTTTTTCCTTTCTGACTATCCATGGAAACTCCTAAAATGAACCCAGCTGATGTAACAAAACCATTCTGCTTCCACATGCCTATGTCATCCTGTCTTGCTAGTGCAATAATACAGAACATCAGAATATGAATTTGAAGCAGTCTATCCGACCTTGTCAGAGAGCAAAAGGACATTCAACCCTTACCACGGTCCTGGAAACACCTGTGCCCCAAGATGCCATCTTCAGTCTATGTTAACACTGTGGGATCCGGGACTGTTTTGGACTCTTTTCTTAAAGCAAGTAAGAGGCAGGCGCTCAAGACGTCACCCAAGTGCCAGCACATCCTTTTACACACTCCCCGGGACACAAGCCTCTCTAGGCAATGTGTTAAAGCCCTGGGCTGTTTAATAAAATGGCAGCTCCACTGATGATAAGGCTTCATGCTCTTCCTTCTGTGAACATTTCTGCATGCATCACTTACTGAAAATGAAAGGCAGCCCTGAGGCCCAAGCCACAAACACGGGCTCTTGTCAGCCACAGCAACATGCTAATAAGAACGGCATCTCCACACATGTAGTTTGTTTTCGTAAGAAATAAACAATAAATAAATAAAGTTGGATTAAGAGAGCCAAACATCTCCCATAATCCTTTGTTATTTAATTTAAAAATGTTTATCAACTGACTAAAATGGTTACTTAGATTTCTAAACAAGGTGGTAGAGCTCATCAGAGCACTTTCATTTCATTACACCCCTGATCTTTTCCAAGTAATAATATTTTCTACAATATGCTAAATTTCTAATGACAACCACACAGTCACTGGAAAAAAACCAAGATACTGTCAATGAATTTCCAAAGCATATATTTCACAATATTCAGACCTCAGGAATAAACACGTTCTTGGAATCTTGAAGTAAAAAACAAAACCTAGTTTCCTCTTTCAAAGTAGTTACTGTATTTTAATATTTTCATTTAGAAACAACACATACCTTCTTAACACATAACCTGCTCTAATAAATGGATATGCCATTGGCCAGGCTCAGTGGCATATTCCCATAATCCCAGCCTGGGCGACATAGTGAGTTCAAGGCCAGCATGAACTACATGGTGAGATTATGTCCTCAACTCCTACCTCCCAAAAAGAGAAAAAGAGAGAAAGAGAGAGAAAGAAGAAAAGATACACTAAGTATAGAATTAAGCATTATATACTTGCAGCTACTGAATGATGAGGTAAAACAAAAAAAAAAGAACAAACAAGAAACAACAAAAGTCAAAAAGGTGGCATGTGGTGGGGGCGTGAGTTTCCAAACTATATGTAACATCTATGTCACTATCCAGAGTCTACAGACAACCCTAGGGAAGCCTTCAGTCTTCCCTCCAAGGCTGACAATGTCCAAAGTGAAAGGCACATATGATAGGTTTAATGTGAAGTGCAAGAGAGCATTCAGAAGGAGAGATGACATTATTACAGACGAAACCTCTACATTCAGGCTCAGGAAGGAGCATCACCAGGTCAAACGTAATGGACTCTCAGGTACCACACCTTGCGGAACTTCCAGACAGTAACTATTAATACCTGCCTTAGGAACTTGAAAAGTAAACCTCCCTATACAGCAAAGTCCAGTAAGGGTGAGTCCACCTGCTCTGAAGAAGATCCAGCATCACTGAATCTCACAGGCGGTTCGTGTTAAGGCCAGCAAGAAAGTGAAAATATCCCTCCGAGCTGAGAGACTGAGGTTGGACAAGTATGAGCCTGGGCAATTTAGTAACTTAGTGACACCCTGTCTCTCAATAAAACAAATTTGTTAAAGCTGGGGATATCACTCAGCACAAAGGCCCCAGGTTCAGCCCCAGATAGCAAAAGCACCACCCGACTGTCACTCCCCCCAGGTAAGCCACTTGGATGGCTTCAGTTGACTCTGGAGGACAGTTTCACAACAGGTTTTATCTTAATACGCAGCACAAAAATCCAAGTGCCTGAGAGAACTTAGGAACCATAGGAAAAAGAAATTCTTCTCTCCTTCTTGGCCCCTCTGACATTATGCTCTGTGGACACAGATGGTGGACAGGTAGACCCTATTTAATATTTTTCCCCTATAAGTATGAAGCTAAAATATACATGGCATAATTTCACTACATATAATTACTTCTAAGAATTGCATCCTTCTCATGTGATTTTTGTGAGTGTGAGGGACCAATCACTACTGTCTCCATCAAATTTAACACGTCCTGTCAGTGCTCTTGGTTTGTGGTAGCCAAGGTCTCCAGAGCAACTAAAAACACTGAGTCAGTGTGCTCCTCAGGGAAAGATGGGGTTGGAATCCTCTAGTGACAACATTTTCACGCACTGATCAACACATCATCTTGGTCCATGTGCAGTGCTGTGCAAAGGCAGCTTTTACTGAACACACACTGTTGATTCCTCCATACTGAACCCAGAGCCGGCAGCACTGTAATACACGCCCGAAGAAAGCACACCTAACACCTGCGTTGTCTCTGAAGGTGCACAACAGTCTCTCCCTTTTACCAGACAGCACTTGAGCACTGCACTTGGGGCCCATATGACACAGCAAAATCATCAATCAAAAGCAGACAAATGTAGAAAACATGACACTGAATCAGCCAGACCATAAAATATGAATGGCATGAGAGCTGAAATAAGAAGGCTGAAGGAAACAAAGTTTATGTATATAGGGGGTAGGGGTGGTAAGGTGGGTAGGGCTATGGGAAAAAATGAGAATTAAGTTGTGTCATATACTGGTACAAATTCTCAATCATGATGTGTATATGTAATGTACCGATAAAGATTTCAATTAAAAAAATAAGAAGAAGGCTGATCATCGAGCTCAGGGGGAGCTGTTTGACTTCCACTAGGAGAGAACACCACAGACAACTCGGACTTACCACTCCGCACACACCAAGAATGATTGAGAAGTGTGCCAGCCATGTCAACCTGGAGACTACCGACACATTTTCCCAAGCAGGCAAGTTCAAAAATATGGACTGTGTGACAAGCATGGATATCCAGTAGGCCATGCTGCCAACTCCCTGATGGCTCGTTACGTTCCTCCTGCCCTCTCTTAATGCTAGCAGTACACACACAGTATTTGCCGCACAGTGGGTACCTGTATTCTGAGCAGCAAATGCCGGTTGGCATGCTCCAGTTTCTTCTGTCGGTTTTCAAGTTCTTTTGCACGTTGCTGCTCCCGTTGTAATTTTCGGATATAGTCCACAGATGCCTTTAAAATGGTTCCTTTGTTCCAGCGCATGTCACTGTGATGAAAATGGAATAAAACAGACCTTTATAAAGTCAGGGGCTCAATGAAAATTCAGCATTCAAACCATTTCATTTCATCAGATGTAATAATAAGTGCATAGCAATAATAATAGCAATATTCATTATGCATGCACCATGGGCTGGGCATCATCTATCCATTCTGTTTGCACTGTCTTACTTAATCCAGACAAGACCCTTGGTCAGGTAGGGGCATGGTGCAAATGTTTAAACAGAGACAATTCAATTGTCCTGGGTCATGGTGCTACCATAAGGTGGCGTCAAGACTTAAATTTCGTCTTCATGATTACATGATCAATATTCTTAAATGCTACCGTAAGTACTGACAGGTTTCTAAGACTACAGAAGTTTACTCACTTGGATAGAATGTGCAATGGTAAAAAGAAATCCTGTGTGATCCCACTGCTTGTGTGGGATCACATCTTTAAATTTTTATCATGAGTCATCCTAACAGTTTCTCTAACCTCTGTATCTGGAGCCTCATCTACAAAATGGGGTCAACTTGCTTACGTGAGCAGCTGCATATATCTGTTACTGGAATGTAAGGAGATGCTTTATATGAATCTATTTTGAAAAGTCCAGAACATGGTCCAGATAATGGAGCAGGTGCTGTATTAAATACTCAACATAATATTAATAGTAGGGGTCTTTCTATGATACTTACCATGTGCCAGGTACATTTAGAATAACTCATTCACTCTTGGCCACCATAGGGAGGTATTAATATGATCCAATTTTACCAAATGGAAGCTAATATACACAGAGGTTAAGAGATTTTGCCCAGATTACAGAGCTGAGAGGTAGCTGACCCAGGAAGCCGACAGAACTTGGCCCCAGGCTTTCCTCTTCTAAGCCTCTACACCCTATGTGAGTCCTCAAAACAACCAGACTACCTGGGAGTATTCTTATGGCCCCGTATGTAGCAGATGAGAGAAATAAAGCCCAGGACCATAAGTACTTTCTCCAAGGTCAAACACTAGCAAGAGACTGTTTTGCAATTTCAGCCTAAGTATCCAGAATTTGGTGCTGCTTGATTCTTAAGCAATGCACCTCCAATATACTGCATATGAGAAAACATGTAGATAATGTTAATGGTAATGGTAGTGAAAATTTGAGAGTGCTCCAGAGAAAACAATAAAGAACAATCTGTGTTTATGTAAAAATATTTTTGTATTGCTTGAAATTAATCAGAACTCTTTTATAATTTTCATGATAATGATAATGATAACAATACAAGGTAAATACAAAGACAAAAACTCTGATGCATGGAGAACCATCTACTTCATCATCTCGTAACTGCTAAGAGCAGATCAGAAACACCAGGTGACATGTGTGAACGGTGGGCCATTATGGTCCTCCTATGGGTAGGAAAAGATAAAGAACAAACAGAAGTTCTCCCAGGAGAGGGACAGTGACAGCTCCCAGAGGATTCCCCAGGGTTGATCCCTGAGGTCTCGGCACCAAAGATGGAAACCCAGAGAAGTGTCCTGAGATATCCAGAGGGAGCACAGAGACCTCATGTTTGGGCTAAAACCAACAGATCAGAAACTTTAGCAATTAGAGAAAAAAATAATTACAGTGACTGATGCCTTACCCAGAGGCCTGTAAGGTGAAAAATCAGAATCGAAACATTCAAGCAAAATGGCCACTTAGAGTTTTAAGAAGTAACTATCAAGGCTGACCACATTGTGAGACTCAGTGAAACATGATTCTGGACTAAGAGAGAGGGTTTTCAAACTTCTTTTTTTAATAATAAGTGGAATCTTTTTTTTTATACAGTAGCATATCAAGAGCCACAATATAAAAAGAAAATCAACCAAAGCAGATTTGCTCTAATAGAAGAGAGGGTTCAGGGCCAAGACCCCTCTCAGTTAGCACGGGTCACCATTACAGCCCCACATAGCACTCTGAAACTCACTAAGGGAAAACCACCGTACAGATGATAGTCTGCTTTATCTTAAAACAATGCCTTCAGTGAAAGATCACTATCACTTCAGAATATAAACACCTAAGTATTCTAATATAAGGAAGAAAGAAGATATGCAAATCCAAGCTTTCACTGCAGCCCTGTAATTCCATAATATGTTACTAAAGAGATTCACACGCTACAGTTTAAAAGAATATGCTAAAAAGTGAAAGCTGATAAAGAACAGGAAAATGGGAATTCAATTTCAACTATCATGCAAGATTGACTAGAGGAAATGAAGGTCACAGCCCTTTAGTAGGATAAATTTGTGCTGCAGAACTGAGAATTTGAATGTTTTCAGTTTGCAAATGCCTTTCTTTGAAACCTAGGAAATCCAAGTGTTGAAGATGGAAATTGTGCTTGCACATTCATCAAAAGCACCTCACAAGGGGTAATAGTTTTATTTTATTTTGCTACAAATTCCCTGACAATAATGTGAACAGCAAATTTAATAAGCCTTGCATGAATAATGCTTGATTGCATCTTTACATTTTATTAGATAGCTAAAAGGTCATATTCAAAGGCTAATTTCAGAGAACGCCTGTGGGGGGCCATTAAAATGTATACATTCCCTTACCCTCAACTCAAATGGGCCAATTTCTAATGGATAAAAATTGTGTGTTTGTTGTCCTTTTTGCTGACATTGCAAGTAACATGAAGCCATAAGACTTGAGAAAATTATCCTTATAGCTGTTATCTCTAAGAGGAGAGGTAGAGGGGAACAAAGGCCAAAACCCAAATTAGCTGACCTGTACTTAATAAAGAGGATTAACAATTACCTTTATTTCCTAGATTGAGAAAACATACAAAGAATATGCAAGTTTTCATAAAAAAACAAAACAAAAACAAAAACTGACCTTTTGTCAGTTGAATACCACTGAACTTGAAGTTCCCAATGTGTTCATCAGTGGCTATTTAGAAATAGTGTTACAAAGCAAAGAGCACATACTCTGTAAATCTAAACCATGAACAGTGTGAATGTTAAAGAATATTTTTTTAGGCCGGGGATTTAACTCAGTGGTTCCGGCGCCTGTCTTGCAAGCTCAAGGACCCGGGTTCGATCCTCGGTAACCACATACAATACTGGGTGTGGAGACTCACCCCAGCAGCAACCAGTAACACATACCACAGTGCCGGGCGTGGTGGCTCACACCTGTAATGCCAGCACTCGGGAGGCAGAGGCAGGAGGACTGCTGTGATATGAGTCTGAGGCTGAGCTCAGGGCCAGCCTGAACTACAAAGCGAGACCCTGTCTCAAAAAACCTAAATAAATAAATAAAAATTTAAAAAAAAAAAAAAGAATTTTTTTTTTAATAGCTTGGAATCTGTCTGCCAAGGAATCTTGGATTTCAGAAAGTTCTTACACTCAGAAAGAACTGTCTAATGTCCAGGAATCCTTCTGGATAATTTGGTGCATTTCTCTTGGTATTTTAGTTTGATGAAATTAACTAAAAGAAAGGTTTAAGAAGTATTTAGAAAGAAGAACCAAAGAGGGAAGAGTGACTTCTTTGCTCCAGTTTTTATAACTCCATTTTTTGCAACATATGAGAAAACATAAAGGTGCAAAAAATATATGATGCAGATTAATATGCAATTGTACTCACGGATCATTTGACTTGGGAATCAAAGTACCTAGTTCTTTAATGCGGTCATTTATGTTAAATCTTCTTCTTCGTTCAACTTCAAGAAAAGAGCACAGGAAAAGGCTATTAGTAACAGCTCAACATGTGCATTTAGCATATTTCATTAAAGGCATGCGCATATGCATGTCACCAGTCATGACAATGTAAATCTGAGCCTATTTCCTCCTTTTTAACTGTGTATTTGGAATTGTGGTTAAAGCACTTTTGAAAATGAGCTATCTCGGTAGAGAACTCTGCCATTTACAAAGTGTTGAGATACACAATTTCTCACTGGATCCCATAATGCTCTGACATCAGATTTCCCATCCTCAGTTACAAATTGCCTTGGAGATACAAAGTACAGAATACATGTGGAGCAGGAGAGCCAGTGAAGTGGGAACAGCAGGGACTCGAACCTGAAACTATGCAGAGGGCCCAGGAAACAAACACTCCGCAGAGGGAGGCAGTGAGCTCTCATTGCTGTGTAGGCAAGTGCCAATACAGAGGGTATTATCATATAGGCACTTATATAACCAGGTAGAAAACAAACTTTCAACATGTTTCTGATGAAGTTCAAAATATGTAATCTATTCAAATATTTTACAATGTCAAATCACAATTAATGAAAAGTCTCAAAATCAATTATGATACTGAAATTTGAATTTTATATAATTTCCATGTGACAACATATTACTCTTCTTTTGGTTTCCTTTAATAATTTAAAATTTTAAAATAATTCTTAGCTCCCAAGCATACAAAAACCCCTATTCTAGCCTAGCACTGTTCAAAAGGAATATCCATCAAACCTAAACTTTTCTCATAGCCATATCAAAATAATAAAAAGAAAGGTGAAATTAACTTCAGTATTTTATTAAATCCATTATCTCTAAGCCATTATCACTTTAGTAGACAATATCAAAATTTACAAACTAGATATTTTAACATTCCTTTCTTCATACCAAGTTTTGAAAGGCAGATAGAATTCTCATAACACATCACAATCTAAGCTCACCCTATGTCAAGTGGTCAATGGGCACAGGTGGCCAGCAGCCACCCCAGTGGCCAGTGCAGTCCTGAAGCTTCAGTCCAGCCTGTCTGGTTACACCAGGTATCTGAACAGCACTTCTAGCTTTAAATTGAGTTGTACATGGAGCTAAAGTATCACTTTCTTCAAGGAGGATAACACAGTGAGGCACATGAAGCAAATGTTCCTAATTTACCTAGTCTAACAAATAAGTTCCAAATAAGTTAGAGTCTAATAATTTAGGCTTACTTTAATTAATCAAAAATAAATAATTACATGTGTATTTATATTTATACTTGACACACTAATATACTATATCTGTACATAAATAATATCATTCATTATTTTCCCAAAATAAATTGCAGTTTATCTTGGCCGAGCAGTTATTCCAATGAGTAAGTTATACTTACAATGCTAAGTCTGATTGTTAAGTTTTTATCAAACAGAAACATGAAGTGACAGTCCATAGTGCTAAAGAGGGAAGTTTTAGATTCCCAATCTACTACAAAACCTCTCCAAAACTCTTAATCTTCATTATTTTTTCCTTTTGTTAAACATAAGAATCGTAAAATTCAAATTGAAATACATGCAGCAAAATGAAGGTTTCCCATGATCCATTGTTGTTTCTTACACATTCCTAGTGATTATTTTCATGCTCTAAAAACAAACACACACAGCAGTCGCAGGTGCACTTCCAAGATGGAGCCCCTGGAAGCTTACTGATTGACAGCCACTTCCTGATCATCATGGTTTGGACTACTGTGTAGACGTAGTGATGCCTCCCACACTTCCTCTTCCAGCCCAGATATCTTCCTGGAACTCCAGATTCACACCTCTGACCAATCTCGCCTTCTCTGTATGCGTGGAAATCTACAGGACAGGCTAAATACTCCTAATATTTTCTGTTCAAATGAGTCTCCCCGTGAACTCTCTTCATTTAGTGGCTCTACATCCTTCCAAATGCACAGGCCAGAATCTTGAATCAGTTCCCTACCTCCCATCCTTTGACACTGCACATCTGATCCTTCACCAAATCTGGTGGCTCTTCCTTCAAAGTATCTCTAGACTCGGCTTCCTCTCAATCTCCACTGCTACTAAGAAACGTTACCATCGTCTGTCCCTGGATTACTGTGATCCTCCTGCCTCTTATCTCTGTTTCATACAAGCCCAGTGCTCCCTCCAATTCATGTTTGGACTTCATAAGGCTGCTTTCTGTTTGGAATGCTTCTTTTAGGAATGTCCTCCCCACCCTCAGGTACTGACTCAAATTTCCCATGAGAATTCCCAGATCATCCTATTTAAAACTGACTCACCTTCTTCCAAGCCCGTCCCTCTACTGTTACCTGGAATATCCTGCTTCTTCTTAGAACTTTCAACTACTTAATAGTCACATACATGTATGTGAATACTTAATACTCTATGAATACTTAATTTTCACACACATATTCATGTATTTGACTTAATGTGCTTATTTTCTATTGTACTCTAGGCAACTGTATATAGTTGGTGTAAATAAAAAGTGGAATTCTCATGCACTGGTACAAATTCTCAATGTCGATTGTGATCCTAATGTGTATATAAAATGTACCAATAAAACCAATTTAAAAAATAAAATGGAATTCTACTCCAAATGATTCTGCATTTATGTTTTCTCAACAGAAGTGTTACTGACATCTTTCACCACTGACATTCTGGTACCATAATTGATTCTTATTATAGGGACCTCCTTCTCCAATTACTTATTATGAAAGCAACATAAGCTTGTAAGTCATTTCAAAAACTACCAATGTATAAAAAGGAAAAAGTAAAAGTCAACTCTTACACAGTCCAACATCTATATGCCTCAAAAATGTCAGTAATAAACATGAATTCTAGACCTTTACCTCCACCTCCACATAAATACATGCACAGGCATGCCCCTCTCTAGGAGTCTGTGTACAGGACTGTATGCTCTACGTATTGTCCTGCCTCTCACTCGGTTATATACAGATGACTCCTGGCTCAAACATAAGCTCCAAAGAGTGGGAAACCTATTGGTGTGATTCACTTCCATGGAAACATTTCCTGTACAAAACAGGGGACTCAGGAAACAGTAATGTCAGAATAAATGCAATATTTTGTATATTTCAGCAAGTGTTATTACAGGACAAATTCTTAGAGGAAGAAGAAGAACTAGGCTCAGGGGCAATTCAACCCTGAATATAAATTTCTAATCTCTAGGTGAGACTTAAATATTGTTTTATAATCATCAAAGTTTATGCTTGCCATGTTTCTAAGGGCTTTGTTTTTGTTTTTGTTCTTGTTCTTGTTTTGTTTTGAGACAAGGTCTGGCTTTGTAGTTCAGGCTGACCCTGAACTTACTATGTATCCAGGCGAGCCTTAAATTCGAGGCAACCTTCCTGCCTCTGCTTCCTAAGTGCTGAGATTACAGGCATGAGCCACTACACCTGGCTTGTCATTTCTGTCCTATATTAAACTTTGAGCCTATCTCTCTACAATAAAAAAGGTTTTGACAAGATTCAACTTTATTTTTCACAACTCAGTTAAGTGAAGGTTTGGATAATGCCTGATTTTCTTATTCCTGAAGTGTTTTGGAAGCAGAAGTAAGAATAAAAGTATTTGGGAAAAAAAAAAAAATATTTGGAAGCTGGAGAGACCTTAAAGATTCATCTATATCTTTCAGTGGAAAGCTTCTCATACCAGAAATGGAAATGGGATTGTAATACCATTAAGAGTAAAGACTAACGACCTCTGTACCTAGCAAGTCTACTTCTAAGAGTTAACATAGAGAAACAGCCTTCCTGGCACAAAAAGGCACAGGTAAGAGATGTTCGCTGTGACACTGTTTATAACCAAAAAATAGTAGAAACAGTATAAATACACAGTAAGAGAAATCACTAAATATTCAACAGTCACTATGTAGAATACTATGCAATACCTTTAAAAATACATGTAGGATTCAAACAGTAAGAGGTCTTTAGAACCAACATTTCAGTTAAAAAAGAGAAAGTGGCAACAGAAAATGAACAGCATGATACATTTTGGTTTGACACACACAAAACAGTGTTTTTTATTTCCACATGTGAAAGGTATATAAATACATGAAAAAGGTCAAGACGAACATCGAATTGAAATGAACAGTGCATGTGTCTGAGGATTCAAGAACCCTGCCTTGCCTTTTTTTTTTTTTTAATACAGAGCAAGTGTTTACATAGGACTCACTTATATTCTCAGTAATAAATTTGTAAAAAGAGAGCATGAGATTTCGAGATAAGAAATTCATCAATTACTTCTTTGCTCCAAGTTTTATCCCTATTTTTACTGAGCAGCTTCACTGGTATCTATATATACATATATATATGTGTGTGTGTGTGTGTGTGTGTGTATATATACATATATATATAAATTTAAGTTTTCATAGGAAAAGGATTAAAGATTAAGAGTAAATTAAAAATGTAAAAATATTTTAAGTATTATGGAGGTTTTAAAAATGACAGGTAAGACTAGAAATTTGGGGACAACCTCATTCACTGTTTCCCCTTTGGGGCTATTTCTCTTTTTTCTTTTCTTTCTTTCAAATCTCACTGGAAATAGCGATCCCATAATCCCCTTTTGCTAATAAGTTCCAGTGGGAACATCACTCATAATTGCATAGTTGAGGATCAAGTCTCCCACTTTAAAAAAAAAAAAAATCCACTACTATAAATAAAGTAAAAAGAGAAGAAAAAATTTTAGAAACAGCAAATAACAGAATTCAGTTTGATCTGAACTAAAACATATATCTTTGTTTCTCTGATATATAAATTCCTTACACAAAATATATCTTTACCAATTCTAGAAGTCAGTTTTCCTCCAGTATTTCTGGAATGCTTTTTGCTATACGAAGCAACGTTAACTTCAATATCGTACGTCATGAGCATAAATAAAACCAACTTACTCAAGTTGTGATTGTCCTTTTTTTGTCTCTCTTTAGCCAGTGCTCTTGCTTCTGATTCTGTGGGAAAAATACACGCTGTGCACGTGAATGAAGTAATTAGAAATTAGAACCATTAAACTGATATAGCAACATAAACTATAAAGCATCTTATTTTCTAAACATATGGAAGCTTATCTGACCACATTCTAAGTGAATCTATGTTTTTAAATATCTTCTTAAAAGCTTGCACTTTTTCAGAATCAACACATATAGAAAAACTCAGTTTCTGCAAACTAGTAAAAGACCAGTGGAACAACAACGTATTTCAGTGAAACAAGAATAAAATAAATAACTGGAAAACTATGCAACTTTGTTGTTGTTTCATTATCAAGACTCAAATTTTTCAGCCCAATTAACTTTTCAGGTTTTTTTTTTTGTGACAGTTTTGTAAAATACTGACATGAAAACTGAGTAGAAAAGCTCCCCACAGATCCCCATTCTCAGGCTGTTCATGGAGACGAACTCAGCTTTTCAGAATCTGAAAGCAGACTCTGTTAGAATCTGCTAAAACAAAATCATGTCATGATTCTTAGAAGAAACTATTTACTACTTTGTTGAGTCTATGAGAATATAAATAAAGCTTGGGTACAGAGGCATTCTGTGGCAGTTCCACTTGAAAATTTCCATTTTCATAGTAGTTCTTCTGAGATCTTTGTTCTAACAGATTATTTTTTACCTTATAGAGAACAAAGTTAAACACAACAAAGTATCTTACTTTATCAACAATGGTATTTAGAAAGCTCTTCCTTCCTCCCCTGTCGCCCTTCTTCTCTCCCTCCCTCCATCTCATTCTTTCTTGTAGTTCTGGGGACTGAATCTAACTAAGACCTTTGCACTGAGCTACATCTTCAGTCACTAGGCTCCCCATGCTGAGGTCTCACTTTCAATCCTCTGCCTCATTCTCCTAGGGTGCTGGGATTACAGGCATGCTGAGATTACTTTTTAGGAATCAAACATGAAATACTACACTGCCATAATTTATAACTTTACCTCAAAATACAAATACTCTGATTTATAGTTTCTGTGGCATATGGACGCATTTAGTACATTAGCATTATTATCTCTACATGTATACACAGCCGTGCAGCACCTTAGGACATTCAATCAACAGCAGGCTGCACGTAGGATGGTGGTCCCGTGGTGATACTGTAGCCATCTTAGTGTAAGTACATCCATGAGGCTCACAAATGACAAGACCACTTGATAATGCCTTTCTCAGAACATATCCCCTCCCCTGCATGAGTCATGACTACTGCAGACACCTGCATGTAGGTAACTCTGAAGCTGAATATTTTCCATTGTGAAAGATAATCCAAATAGTGTCTGTTCTGCTTTTCTTTTTTCCTCACAGGGTATAAAAGGAAACTTACTTCCACACTTGCCTCCTCAGTGATCTTAGTGTTT
>PVIR01022166.1:0-28544 GCA_004026965.1 Petromus typicus
CTGTACTGACCCTGCAGGGTCACTGGAAAGGTCAACTTAAGTAATACAGACAGTGAGCCTGGCACCAACAGCAGTAGCCACTATGAGTACCTTGAGGAGACAGACCTCAGTGTTGAGGCTGACCCTGGGCCCCTGGCCGGAGCAGACCACATCGAGGGCTCTCAAGTCCATAGGATCCACGCAGGATGATGTCACAGGCTATGTCCCTGAGGGAGCACTTACAATGTTCTTGCTATCCTCAGCAAAGGTCGCTTTGACGAACATGGGGCCCAGGGCGAAGCCCAAGTTGTTCTCTGTGTCACTCACACAAAACTTCCACCGAGGAAGACAGGTCTGGAAAACACACGGGAAAGGGTTGCTGGGTCCCCATCCTTCCCCAAGCCCTCTCTGTCTCAGAAGTGGCACTTTCCAGAGTGTCCCTGACCCAGGGAAGTTATTTGGGGCTGCCCCCAGCATTTCTCAAGTACCAGCCTCTTTAGCACTCCACAATCCGTCTGCCCCTGGGCCATCAAAACATGCCTGGCAGGCAGGGATCGTGGGCCACTGGTCAGAGGAGGAAATGGAGACACAGTGAGGGCAGTTGCTGGTCCAGAGCTGTGCCGGGCAAGGGAGGCCTCGGACATGCCTGACTCTATAGCCAGATGTCCCCCAAAGTCTGATGTGCTCATAGGAGGGTTTAGGGGGTGACTAGATCACAGGCACTTGACACTCCTTAGGGGGCTGGGTCCCCTGGGGGGCCGATAGCTGACTGTGATGTAGGGAGAAGTCTGGCTGGAAGAGCCCTCTCTGCTTCCTGCCCGCTGGCATGAGCTCTTCTCTCCCTTCCATGCCGCCTGTCTCAGAGCCAGCTAAAGCTGCACTGAAATCTCTGCAAACCGTGAGCCGAATAGACCTTTCCATGCTAGACGTGTGGGTGTCAGGTACCATAGACAACCAAGGACAAAGTAATGACATCACCCTCCCTGCCCCTACTTGTCCTGCCCTCCAGAGGGCAGGACACTAGGAGGAAGTCACCTGAGCAACAGGAAACTTTCTCAGAAAGGTTTCTGAGTGTTGGTGCTTCCTTGTTCTCAACCATGAGCCCCTATGACACGTCTGTGGGACCTGTAAATGGGTCTGCGCATGCGGCTCTCTGGGGTACATGTCGTGACAAGGGCCAGCCCACTCTTCCCCCGGCCGTGCATCCCTCTGTGGACAGTGTGAGTGGCCATGGTGGCGGCCCTGTTCCTGTATGCCCTTCCTGCTGCAGATAGAGCTGATGTCCTCCCAGCCCCGGGGAATGGGTACCGATCCCAGGCCTAGGGCAGCTGGAATGTAGCAGCTCTAACGTGCAGACAACCCAGATGCCCCTCGGCAGACAGATGGATAAACACAATGTGGTATTTTTAAACAGCAACATTTGACTTAGCAACAGAAAGGAATGAACTACTCACAGATACAACAACATGAGTAAATTCCACACAGTTATGCTGAGCGTGAGCAGTGAGGCACATGGCGTGTGATTCTGCCTATACCCACCTACATCACATGCCAGGGGACAAGGGGGCACAAAGCAGGTCATGGCTGGGGGCTCTACCACTGAGCCACAGACCCAGGCCCCATCTTAACCATTTTGAAGCATATAGTTTAGCTGTGTTAAGTGTGTTCACAATGGTAGGCACGGTGGCGCATGCCTGTAATCCCAACATGTGAGCAGCAGAATGCCACAAGTTCGAGGCCAACCTGGGCTACACAGTGAGACAGGCAGCAAGACCTTGTCTCAAAATAAATAAAAATAAAAATTCACATCGTTATGCAATGAATTCCCAGACTTCTTCATTTTGCAAATGTGAAACTGTCCTCATTGAACAATCAGTCGTTCTTTGCTGCCTCCTGCCTCGGCCCCGGCAGTCACAGGACGCAGCTCTGGTTGCCTTCCTATGGAGCTGAGGCTGTGAGGTGCAGACGGGCATGGGGTAGGGGGCTGTGGAATCAGAGGGCTGGACTTGAGAGCCTGCTCTCCTCACAGGAGCAACTCTGAGCCTCAGTTTTTCCTTCTGTGACCTGGGGCTTAAGAGATACGAAGTGAGACCTCACACACAGACCGACCGGCAGTCCCAGCACACAACAGTGCTACAGCTTGGAGGGACTCATCTATTTAAGTCGCCTGGAGGCCATAATGTGAAGTGAAATAAAGCAGACACACAAGCTTACATACTGCTTAGTTTCTCTTACGGGAGAAACGCAAAGTATAGTAATCAAAGGGGCAGAAGATAGATGACAGGGAACAGGGAAACATCTTCTGCAGACAGGAGACTAGGAGATGAGGGTGGCGGGAGGAGAAGGATTTAAACTGTGTTATCTACACAGACCACGTCTCCCATCCAGGGTGGGCACACAGCAGGTGCCCAGCTCATGCACGAGAGTACCAGGCTCACCTTCTTGGTTCCGTACATGACCTCCATGAACTTCTCGTCGGCATCTTGAAAGCGCTGATCAAGGAAGGAGCTTGTTTTCCGCACCAGGTTCCAGATCATGTAGTTGTTGAGCAGGCTGGGAAGAGGGGACAAGTGACCTGCCGGCTGGGGACGCCCTGCGCAGCCCTTCCCGAGCCAACCACTAGGGGGCTCCCAGGCTCTGGTCCAGCCCCCAAGGCGTGGCCAGCCTCCACTCTCTGCGCATGCGCACTGACCGCAAGCCCCTCATGGGTGAAGTCTTGCTCTTCCACCATGAAAAGCCTCGGGCTGGGGATGCCGCTCAGTGGTCGGTAGAGCGCGTGCCTAGTTGGCTCAAGACCCTGTGTTCTGTTCCCAGCACCGAAACAACGCAAAAAACGATCACCCTCCATGTCTAGTGTAGTCACTTGCATATAGCACCGGTGTTTAATGAATGCTGCTTCTGGGGTATGAAGCTGCTGCCTGGTATGTGCTATAGGGTGGGGTGGGGAGGAGGCTCCATTCCACAGCTCAGAGATGGCCAGGCCAGCAGGCCAGAGATGAAGAGGGGCCTAGGAAGAGGAGGTGGGAAAGGAACTCTAGCCAGCTGGGCAGATTTCCATGAATGACAGCCTCCCCAAGCACAGGGGACAGGGGACCTAATTGGCTGCTGCTGGGCTTACAAAGAAGTTACCTCAAAAAACACTCACTTCGGCGAATGCCCAGCCCCAGCTGAAACTAACCTCGAGGTCTGACAACAGGGTGAGAGGAGAGAAAATAACTGTATATACACCTGTGGGAATACTATTTCACCACAGAAAAGATCTGTGCAGATGGCTGGAGAGAATGTGGGGAAAATGCTCGTGATAAAATTAAGGGAAAAGCAGAGCATGTACATCCAGTCACACACATCGAGAAAAGAACCACGTTAGAAACCATCTACCTTCAGCATCCCACGTGATCCAGAGTAGTGTTTTAAGTAAATCTTTTTTCTGCTTTCTGTGATTTTTCATCATCTGTATGTCTTTGAAATTTAAAAAATAGCATGCTGGGTGCAGTAGCACATGCTTGTACTCCCAGCACTCAGGAGGCTGAGACAGGAGGATGCTGTGAGTTCCCAGTCAGCCTGGGCTACATAGCGAGTTCAAGATCATCCTGAGCTATATAATGAGACTGTGTCTGAAAAACCTTTTTAAAACATCATAAATATTCACTAAAAGTAACAGCTACTTTTTATGAGTCCCATTCTGAGTCAGGCATTGTATTAAAATCCTTTCCATGGGTTATCTCACTTAATCCTCACGCTGCTGCCCGAATGGCAGGCACCATTTTCGGCCTGGGTTACGAATGAGGAAATGGCCCTCACACAGGCTAAGGAACTTGCCTGAGGCTAGAAGATGGCTAGGAGAGGAGCCTGACTTGAACTTGTGCTTGTAACCAGGATGCTCTCTGCCCTTCATAAAAGCCCATCCAGAGCCCACCTTCCGGGTTCGGTTTGTCCCCACCCAACCCCCCTGGCAGAGGCCCCCGGTGTCCCTTACCACTTGTCGGTGTGGTTGATGAGGGCGGAGACCTGCTCCAGGTACTCTTTGTCATAGACCACAATGGGCTCCGTCTCGTTGATCTCCACCGGGTAGAAGATGGTGTTCAGAAAAGGCAGCCAGTTGATGGCGGGCGCCAAGGTCTGTGAGGGAAGAAGACACGGTGACGCTGGCCTGGCTGCCTGTCCTCAGTGCCCAGGGCTCTAGGTGCTCCTCAGAAGGAGGCATCCCTGCCACAAAGAGTGCAGGGCAGAGGCTGGCAGAGGCTACCCGAGTGCCAGGGACCTGGGGCAGCCCCCAAGGAGCCAGACGCTAGCATTAGGACTCGACAGTGTCAGATGTGGCTGCATGTGGCCCTGGGTGGCACGCTGGGCGGCACGCACGGGCCCTGCCTGTGTGAGTCACGTGTTCCCAGGAGGCTGCCCCTAGGCAGCCTCTCGAAGTTAAGGATCTGGAGCTATACTGCCCGACTTCGGCTCTCGTGTTTACTGCTATGCATTCTTGAGTGGGGTTAACAAGCCCCTCGATGCCCGGCATCTCATCTAGAAATGGGGGCTCCACTGGAACAGAACCCATCTGTGGAGTACGGGAGCATCACGGCAGCCAGTGCTGTCTGTTCTACTTAACATGGGCTTCCGTAGCATGCATCACTATGGGGAAGGAGGCAGCACAAAGTACACACTGCGTGGTCTGCAGGGAAAGCCTGTCAGGCCCGGCAGCTGGAAAAGAGAAGTCAAAGAAAACCTGCCGCGAGAGGGAGAAGCTATAGCGCAGACCATGCACACAGCGCAGGCCTGACGGTGACCGAAGCTGCGCTGCTCGGGAGGCTGAGGCAGGAGGATCACAAGTTCCAGGCCAGCCCGGACAACTTATGAGATCTTGTCACGGATAAAGTATAAAGGGGCTGGGATATAGCTCTGCAGAAACAAAACAAAACAAAACTCAATCTCTACTCTTGAATGAAGTGACAGTAGCATTTTTAATCACTCTTCCTATGGGAAAAACAGGAATCAAAGCCAGTGTCTGCCATTAGGTCAGTCCCCGGCCTGCTAGAGAAAGCCGAGACCTCAGCCCCCCCCCCCCCCCCCCCCCCCCGCAGAGGCCGAGTCCAAAGATGAGGAGAGAAGACCCTCAAGGTCATGGTCAGACTGTGGGTCTAAAACTCAGCTTCCCTCGTCTCTGGGCTTATTTTTCTGGTGGTCTTGAGGCTCGAACACAGGGTCTTGGGCAGCGAAGCACATGCTCTGCCGTCAGGGTGCAGGCCCAAGCCATTGCCTCCGGCCTGGAAAGGGCGTCTCAGCCATGGCAGAACAAAGACCCCAGAGGTCAGGGGAGACTGTGCGGGGAGGGGACAGCTTGCAGAGGCAGTGGTACTGGCAGAAGTCACAGCCAGCTGAGTGGGGGCTGATCTGCATCACGTGTGGGGGACATTACCACAAAGATGGACTGCTCAGTACCCGCGGGGCGGGAAGGGAGTGGGCTCCCATCTGTCCAGCAGCGACATGAGCTGGACTGAGTGGACCCAAATATGGTCCCCAGCAGGAAGCAGCTCTGGGAAGTCGAGCCGTTTGCTAATCTTTCTCTGCGCTGGGGACACTGCTTTTGACCTCACAGTGAGGTTCGCCCCGAACTCGGAGCTTCCTTTCTCGCTCGCTGGTCCTCTGCCTTCTTCCCAGCCGCGGCACCCCTCAGGCTGATCCCTGTGACTGCAGAATTCGCAGAGTGCTCATGAGATCCTCAGACAGGACTCAACAGTGAGAGCCATCTGGCTGCACACGGGATGGTTTACAGAATGTCGCTGCAGACACAGTGCCTGAGCTGCACAAGCTGCAGGGACTGGACCGTTAACCAGGGGCAGGGGTGGCGTGACCCCCACGGACTTGGCAACAGTTCTTTCGGAAGAGCAGGTGTTCATGCAGGGAAAGCCCCATCACTCGGAGCTGTGTGTTGAATACCGGGCTATTCACACTTCAACCTCTGTTGCTGCAGTGAATTGCTAACTTAAACACACGTGCACAGCTCCAGCTCCGGGAAGAGCCCGGTCATCCCGGACTGGGTCACTGCACTCATCTTCTGATGCACATGGATGAGCTCTACAGTATTTTCCAACAAGCACTGCTGGGCATCAACCAGCCAGTCAACAACCTACTGACCCAAGGAGGCTTGAGGAATAGGGGGAAGAGGGGGTTGCTCCGGGGCTCCATCCAGCTGGATGTGGGACCTCGGAGGGTTCCAGAAGAAACAGCAGGTGCCCAGAGCAGCACGAGGGGGACGTCTGACTCATGGCTCTGAACTTGGGCTGCGCTGGGGGTGGCTGGGGCCGTTCTGCATCCGTGAGCCCAGGACCACCGGAGAAGCCCAAGGTCTCTCCTTGATTCCTCCTGAGTATGAAAGGGAACCAAATTCCAGCTGCTGGAGAATGAGACATTCCGCATCCCAGGCTCCGATGATCAAATTAACTTTGAACTTGGCCCACATCACGGATCACGAAGGAACTGAGGCGACCACACTGCTGTGCTCCTGTCGTCCACGTCAGCTCACAAGGTGCAGCCTGACCCTCGGCCTCACCCTAACCTTCTGGGGTGCTGCGAACAGGCCAGGCAAGGCAGAGCCTGCTTTGTTGTTGTTGTTGTTTTTGTTTTGTTTTGTTTTTTTGAGACAGGGTCTCGCTTTTGTGGTTCAGGCTGGCCCTGAGCTCAGCCTCCAACTCACCTCACAGCAATCCTCCTGCCTCTGCCTCCCGTGTGTTGGGATGACAGGCGTGAGCCCTGTACTCAGCTTAGGCAACTCAGAGCAGGTGTGAGTGAATGAGCAAAGGCCAGTGTCACTAGAAAGGAGGCCAAGGCTCACAGGTCTGCCCAAGGTCACAGCATGAAGCACAGCCTTCTGACTCTGTGTCCAGGCTGGCACCATGCAGGCCGCTGCCCCGGCTGTACCCTCCTCCCTGCAGCAGTGAGATGTACGGAGAGTCAAAGCTCTTCCTTCTTTCCAGGGAAGTCGAGCCCAGAAGCCATCGGGAGAGCATGCCGGGGACAACCTGGTGGCTGCAAGGGGCTCTGCTGTGGGCCACTGTGCCACCTCCGCCCCGCTGGGCATGAACGTCAGCACGACGGCCACTGGGAGGCCACCATGAGATCTCAGCCTGGGCCACACAGCTGCAGCACCCAATCAGGCTGCACAAATGGCATCTCCCGCGACCCCTGGCCCTGCGGCGGAAAAACAGTGCCAGATGGTATCCCACAGCAGCTGCAGATCTCCATAACAACCTGCTCGGCCCTGGCATTCTGGCTCCCTGGGGAGCTACAGGGCACCTGGCACCAGCAGGAAGCAGGGCTCGCTTGCCTCATTCTAGACCTCCGGGCACTGCGTCTCCGCCTGCGACGCCACCCGCCTGGCCGCTGCGTGTGCACCTGTCATTACCTTCTCTAGTTCTCACCTCTGCTGGCTCAGGATCTCACTGCTTTTCCCTACAGCACTTGTAGGGAGACTGAGATTGTCCTTTACTGTCCCCCGCCCGCCTGGCCCAAGTAGTCTCTGAGCTGACATTTGTCAAATAGAGGAGAAAAAGGTAGGATCTGGTTCTCCTCATGGGCAGGGCAAAGGTCCACAGAGCCCCAGCCCAGGATGGGTGTCCTTCGTCACCAGCCAGGCATTCTTCTTGATGCCAGAACAGGGTGCCAGCAGAGTCCACCCTGCTGCTCATGGCCCCAAGAGCCCCAGGGCCGGACAGCGGCATGGGACAGCAGGGAAGACAGGACGGCAGGCAGCCAGCTCCGGACCCTCGAGCCAAGCAGCCACCAGGGGGCAGCCCTGCCCGTCCACCGCCGCCCAGCGCTGCCTCTGTGCTAAGGCGGCTGCTCCGCCCCTCTATAGCATCTGAACCCCGACCCTGTCACTTTGCTCCTGGCTCAGAAAAGGCAGAGGCAAGGACAGCCCACCGCTCACATTTATTTAGTTATTTCTGCGACCAGGCACTCCCCATGTGAGCGGTCACTGCCATGACCAGAGAGTCTCAAGGCCAACACCAGAGAAGGGCAGGAGCCGCTCTCTGGCGTCAGTACTGGAGGTACTGACTTCAGCAGGTAACCTGACCCCTCTAAGACCCACTGTGTCATCGGTGACACGGGCATATCGACCTTTTCTTTACAGATAGTTTCACAAGCTGATGGGCGGGGACAAACCCCCCCTCAGGGCCCGACTGGAGCCCTGCAGCTGGCCCAGTCTCCACAGCAGCAGTGCTCAAATACCTGCAGCTCGGCTGCTGTCATTTTGTGGTAGATGAGCTCCTCGTCCCGGCGCTTCTCCTGGGGGATGGTGATGTTGGCCAGGGCCGTCTCGAAGTCCAGGATCTGCTGCATCTGGGGCCGGATGTTGTCCTCGTCCCCCCCGCCTAGCAGCTTCCCCAGCTGGACCATGTAGTTCAGGTAACCGGTAAGCACCTGTGGGACCCAGCACCCCCAGATGATCTGCGGCTGCCACTTGCTGCCCACTGGGCCAGGGGAAGCACTTCACCCAGAGTCCAGGGGGCCAGTCACTGCCACCAGGCCCCACCTTTCAGTGCTCGTCCTGGGCGGTCTCTCTGTCCTTGGGAAGCACTTTTGATAAACAGCTCTCAGACCACACCCCTGAGCCTGGATCTGGCCACGTTCAATTTTTTTTTTTTTGTGGGTGTTGGGGGGGAACAGGGTCTCGCTTTGTAGTTCAGACTGGCCCTGAGCTCAGCCTCCAACTCACATCACAGCAATCCTCCTGCCTCTGCCTCCCAAGTGCTGGGATTACAGGCATGAGCCACCACGCCCGGCACTGTGGTATGTGGTACTGATTGATGTTGGGCATGAGTCTCCATGCCCAGTATGGTATGTGGTTACCAGGGGATCGAACCTGGGTCCTTGCGCTTGCAAGACAGGCGCCAGAACCACTGAGCTAACTCCCTGGCCCCATGTTCAATTTCCCCTGCTGCCCCGTCTGCTCACGGGGGCGGCCTGCTAAGTAGCATCCGTCTTCTCCGTAGGGCAGGGACCAGGCCGGTCTCCTCGCCACCGCCTGCCCAGCACCAGGCACTCAGTGGGGCTTGCTCAGGACAGGGGCTGCACTAAAGCATGGACAGGACAGTGAGCCTCTGGCAGGGGTTCCTGGGGTATTGCGAGGGGCAGGCCAGGCGGAAGGAGGCTGTGAATCTGGACAGGGAGCCCCTTGTCTCACCACTTCCAGGCTATGTGACCTCCTACAGGCCACTCAGCATCTCTGAGCCTTGTTTGTAAGGCTCTGTGAGAGTTGAGATACAAGTAAGACCCTTGTGACTAATGGGACAGTGAAGCTCAGAGACGTTCAGCAGCCACAGAGTTGCTGGGAGGACCTGAGGTATACACAAAGGACTAGCACCCCCAAATGTCACCGTGGCAAGCTCCTTGGCCCAGGACAGCCTGTCACTCTCTAGAAGGGACATCTGTGCCCCCCGAGGACCATACCGCCCCTCCACAGAGAACACTCACCTTCTCGTTTTCAGTTTTATTCAGGTAATAATCTCTGGAGGGCAAGCCCAGGCCAGACTGGTCCACCTGCGGAGCGAGGCCCGAGTGAGTACCCGGATGTGCCCATGCAGGTGCCCACTGCATGCCCTCTGCCTGCCTGGATGCACTGGCACATGACACCAAAAGACCAGTGCAGATCCCAGCAAAACAAGCCGGCAGCTAATGGGCTCCCCAAGGGGAGTCAGATGATCCCTGCTCGTGCACAAGGTCAGCTACAGGGAGGCCGGGGCCTGCTCAGGGCTGGACACAGCCTCCTCCCCTGTAAGCACGTCTTGGCCTTGGGAAAGCACATTATTTTGCCAAACACTGCCCAGTGGTTAGGAACCATCACAGCTGTGTGACTGGGGTCAAGTTACTTAACCTTTCTGATCTGCACATCCCTCATCTGGAAAGTAAGTGAAAGAATACCTAACTTCAGAGCTGCACTGAGGATTCCAGGAGACAGTGCTGGCAAAGGGCCCCCGGATGCTGGGCAGGAGAGGGGCGTTAATTCCTGATGGCTATTGTTGGAGTCCTTCGGCATCACTTTGCAATATGTCAGTGCTTTTATAGTTCATTAGGTTGGTAGTGAAATTGTAGCTCAGAGACGTTGAGCTACTTGCCTAATGTCACACAGTAAGTGGCTGACAAAGATGGAGCTCGGACTCTACAATTCCCAGTTCACCCTCTGTGTTGATCCTCAGGCTGGGGTGGCTCTGCCAGGGAGATGTAGATTCAGCACCGTGTGTGTGTGTGGGAGTGGTGACCCTCACACATACACTGTGGCCTTTGCACTGAGCTACATCCGTAGCCCTTTTCTACCTTTTATTTTCAGACTTCCATAAAAGTTGCTAAATTGTCCAGGCTGGGCTTGAATTTGTGCTTCTCCTGCCTCTGCTTCCCTGCCTGCTGGGGTAACAGGTGTGCGTCACTTGCCCAGTGTCAGTAGTTTTCTAAACAGAGCCACAAAGAGGCTGAAGTGGGGGGCCGAGGTGCCTCCGGCTGTGGCTGGGAACTGACGTCTCATCTCGCTCATGTGTCAGCTGTGGCCCTGGCAGCAGGACAGCCTGCGCCCATGAGCCTGGGTTGCCAGAAACCAGGCTCAAGAGCAGAGTTTGCGCTATGCCCGGCACCGCCACTGCCCCAGCCAGCGCTGGCTGGGCCTGAGGAGGGAGAGGTCTCAGGCAGGGGATGCTGAAGTCTGGCTAAGCAGGGTGCGCCACAACAGTCCAGTGGCTCACTACGGAACGACTCTAGGGCGCTGCACACAACACCCACCATACGCACTGAGCACTGAGTGGCTAGCTCGGGTCTCCTGAACATTGCCCCCGTGTCCTGACTCTCCAGGCCTCCGCCAACAGACGGGTTACCCATAAGGCTTTTTCCTATGTCCTCCCCCAACTCCCTGAATACAAGCTATGCTCCTGCTCAGTAAAAATGGAAGCGATTCTCTGAAATCATCCCCGGAGTCTGAGTCCTGACTCTGTGCCTCACCCTCTCGGTCCAGGTCAAGATACCTGCACACCACCAACCACAAAGATACCTGCACACCACCAACCACAAAGATGCCAGCACACCACCAGCCAGTCGCACCGGCCCTCAGCCAGGCCCTCACCTGGATCACATTGCTGTTGGAGTTCTTAGAGTCAGCGCTGACGTAGACGGAGAAGAACGGTGAGGCGCGGTAGTGGGCAGTGACCACCTGCAGGGTGTCCTGGAAGTTGTCCTTGGCCCAGGGGCCTGTGATGTTCCAGCCTCCGAGCTGTGGGGAGGCAGCAGGGGTGGGTGGGCGAGGAGGCAGAGAGCCCTGTTTGCAGTTCAGGCTCTGCAGCCACCTGTCCTGTGGCCCTGGAGCAGCCGCTGGCCTCCTGGAGTGTCAGGGCGAGTGAGAGAGACGGTCCTCACCGCGGGCTTCTGAGCTGACCTGTGGCCTCACAGGTGGAGACCACGAATCTATGGCACTGCTCTTTTTGTGCTGGGATGGGGCTGGGAGGAGACTTTACCCTCATACTATTTACCTGAAAACTGAATTGTGTGAATACAATTACTATTCAGACAAAAATTCAATTGTGCTCATGGGGGAAACCTCTGTATTTTGAAAAACGTTCAACTATGGTCAACTCTAGTCCTTCTCAAAGTTAGGACTATTTTTTATAACCTCCTTAATCCTTCCAGGCTCAGCACACACTGGCACAAGTGGCCTGGGACAGTGCCCGGCTCAGCACACACTGACACAGGAGAGCCTGTGACAGTGCCAGGGCCTGTGGCCACCAATTCTGCTGCAAGACCTTCTGCGGACAAGGTAGGAGGAAGGCCTCAGGGGAACACAAGCACCCCAAAAACATGCACAGCCACCTGTCAGGCCAAGAAGGAGCTTCTTGCTGTCCAGGTGTGAGGAAAGGCCTCAAGTAACATGCACCGCTCCACACACACAGACACGCCTTCTAGTATGTGGAAGAGGAGGCCGCATCAGAGAGGAAGTATCCCGTGAACATGGTCCTGTGCCCAACACAGACGCACTGGGAGACACACACAGACAGACAGACATCCCTGACAGTGACTGGCACACAGCCCTACACACACACAGACAGCGCCACCCACACAGACACAGACTTGCCAGGGCAGCCAAGCACACGAGGCAGACAGACAGGCTCCTCGCTCTGGCGGGCGTGGTGGCTGGAGGTATGGGGTGGCGGGGCCCCGGTGGTGCCTGGGAGCTGGGGCAGAGCCAGACGGGCTGGGCAGAAGGAGCTGCCAAGCCTGGCGGGGACCCACCTTCTCGATCAGCTCCATCAGGGGCTTGGCCCTGAGCTCCTCGATCCTGGTCTCGTTCATGCACGCTTGGTAGTACACTTGGGCCTTCCTCTCTGCCTCACTTGCGCTGGCTGTGGAATTTTCTAGAACGATAAGTAACAGCAGAATACAGCTCAGTGGTGCAGCATTTGCTAGGCATGTGTGAGGCCCTGGCATTGCAATCCCTAGCAGTGAAGAAAAGAAAACAGAAAAAGCCATACGCACCTAGAACTATTTCTGAAAATTTTGCTGGACATGTTTGTTGTCATCCCAGCTACTCCAGAGGTGGAGACAGAAGGATCACAAGTTTGAGGGCAGCCTGAGCAACTCTGTGATATTGGTCTCAAAACAAAAAGGGCTGGCACGTAGCTGACAGGGAGAATGCTTACCTAGCATGCACTCGTACCAAACACACACACAAATCACAGTGGGCGCTTCTGGGGGGGGGGGTCTACGCTACTCCTGGGAGCCTTGGCATCCCCAGCTTATCAGAAACATGGCAGCTGCTGGGGTGGAGAGCCGAGCTCGTCCTAGGCAGCACGAGTGTCCCTGGGCAGGGCTGGAGACCTGGGAGTCTCCCAGACTCTAGCTGACTGTCCATTCGAAGCGGGCCCAGGCTTCTCCCTGCCGTTCGGGATCGCAGACAGCAGCCCGTGTCCACCCAGCGGGCCGCCTGCTCCCTACCAGCCAACGTGTGGCACCCTGTCCCCTGACTGGCGTGTGGGTCGGAGCCCTGCCCGGAGCCTCGCTGACCTTTCTTGTGAGAGAGATTGGAGTGGGGCGAAGCTTAAAAGGCTTCATTCATTATGAATGGACTTTCCATTTCCTTCTCACAGGGGCCGGGCATGGTGGCCACACTAACAGATGACTCAAGGGCTGTTTTCCACTCCCTGCTCCTCCCAACCCCAGCTGGCTAGCGGCCTGTCAGCCTGATGTCGCCTCAGACCTTCCACGACGCCCTCTCCCTTCCTCTCGTCGGAACGGGGTCCAGATGCCACCTGCTGCAGGCTGTGCTTTGTATGTGTCCAGCACAGCAGTTCCCGTCTCCGCTGGGTCAGGTTTCCTGCTGCTGTGGTCCTGAAGGCACCTAGTCAGAGCACCGGGGCTCCCAGGCCCCCCCAGACCACACCTGGCTCCTTGGCTCCTCTTCGGGGAGCTCCTCACGGCTCCCACACTTTTCCTCAGTGCCGATTCCCATCCAGCCATCCCCTGGACGGATCCAGACACTGCTCTGTCAGGCAGGGTGGAAGGGGTGGGGACTTGAAGGACAGCACCCCTGTCCCCACAGGGCTGCTGCATACAACCTGGTGTGGGCCAGGGATTTAGCTCAGTGATTCTGGTGTCTGCCTGGCAAGCACAAGGTTCCAAGTTCGATCCCATATGCAACAATGCCAGGCGTGGTGGTTCATGCCTATAATCCCAGCACTCAGGAGGCAGAGGAGGAAGGATTGCTGTGAGCTCAGGGCCAGCCTGAACTACAAAGCAAGACCCTGTCTCAAAAAACAAAAAACCTGGCTTGGCTCCTAGGCCTCCTCGGTGAGCTGAAACCTCTCCTAAGATGTTCCTTCCAGAAGGTGCTCAGCACACTAGACTCTTGCTGAGTGCCTGGCACTGGGCTGGGCACTGAGTTCTACAGACAAAAATAAAACTCTCTCCCACTGTCATGAGCTCAGAGATCGTCCGAGGACACAGATATGCAAAGGAAAGGTCAAAAGACGCAGAAGTACTTTGAACAACGCAAGGGCTTCCGATACAGAGAAGGCACTCCGCTGGCCTGCGGGGCTCATGCTGAAAACATGCTTGCCAAGTAGGAATGAGGGTGCTGCTTGGGGAGCCAGAAAGGGGGCCAAGGAAAGGGACATAAAAGGGCGTGACGTTTGAGGCGAAGAAACCTGTTTGTTGTCAGCACTGGTGCCAAGGACATGAGTTGCTTCCGGCACAGTCTCTCCTCTGATGCCCAGTCTTACCCCAGAGAGCTCCTGTGCCCTGGTCTTATGCACAGACCGCACCATGGCTGTCACTGGCCACAGTGTATCCAGCCCAGTGTCTCCAGTGTCTAAGAGACAGAACCAGAAGCAGGAGAACCCTCAGGCTGGGGCCTGAACAATCACAAGCTACCCAGTGTCCCCCCGGTCTTCTGCCCAGCGAGACCAGACACGGGGAGACCCTGGGGCTGGAAGGGAAGTCCCATGCCAGGGGCCTCGTTTCTATGGCAACACAGCAGCTGGGCTCTTGGAAGGGGGAGTAGAACCGTCACGACTCCCCAGGCGCCAGCTGTGTCTCACTCTCCACATCTGGCTCTGGCCATGACCCTGAAATGCCAGGGCCAGTGTATGGGGAGGCGCTCTGAGCACTAGCTCAAGGGCGGGCCTGGCATCTCCCTCCTCCGGGCCCCAAGGCCACCAGATAAGAGGTGCAGAGAAAGGCATCTGAGGCTCGGCCTGGCTCTGCTAACCATGAGGCTCTGAGCTCTGCCCCGAGCGTCCTGGCGCCTCCTCCTGGTACCTGGAGGGAGAGACCCTCCTCCGAGCACAGTCTCTCAGTCTGCTGCAAGGCTGCCAGTGCCAAGTTCAAAGTCTTCCCCGCAGCCGGGACCCACGTGGGCTTTGTCACTGCTGTGCACTAAGTTCTTAGGGTTCTGCAGCGGCCAGGCTGGGCATGGGGGCCACACAGGCCTGTCGGCATAAGAGGCAGCAGGTCACCCAGGCACACGGGAGGCTGACAAGGAAGCGAAGAGGCCAGGAAGGAGGACACGGGGAGGTCTGGCCCGGGAAGCCCGGCCTGGCGGCTGAGATTAACATGAGATGGAGTTGGGGCTGGACCTGGGCTGCTCACTCCACAGTCTGTGTTTTGATCACTTTTGCATCCTCAGAACCAGTCGGAATGGCACCAAGCCCTCAGCGGCATGAGCTGGGAGCAGAGAGCAGTGCGCGGGTTTAACGAGGCAGGACATCGTGCTAGGGTAGCGAGGCTGCTGTCTTCTTTCCATGGAGAGGAAATGAAGGAGGGACTGGTACCCATGCCCCTCCGGGAGCATCTTGCCAGGACCCCACTGGTGACACCGGCTGGGCCAGGAGCCCTGGCAGCAGATAGAGCTCCCTTATTCCCCGGGCTCCCGGAGCCCCTGTTGACCTTTCTCTCCTCTGAACTCGGAGTACCTATGACCTTGCAGGATGAAGGGGACACAAGCCAAAACAAGATGCTAGGCCACAAGGAGGGGCGCTACTGAGGCTGGGACAAGGGCAAGAAGGGGCAGGACGCTTTTGGGACAGGAGAGAAGGTTTTAAGGAGTGGTTCCCTTTCCTGTTTCCTGAGAGGAGCAAAGAGCTGCAGAGGCCTGGAG
This sequence comes from Petromus typicus, assembly GCA_004026965.1. Classification (NCBI taxonomy): domain Eukaryota; kingdom Metazoa; phylum Chordata; class Mammalia; order Rodentia; family Petromuridae; genus Petromus; species Petromus typicus. Next base: position 15,602 of record PVIR01022166.1, read on the forward strand.
CAGGTCGGGAGGGTCTAGGAAGAGAAATAAGCGAAGACAGTTCCAGCCTGAAGCCCAGTTCCTGACACTGGGGAGCTCTATTCAACACCAGGGGACCCTGGCCTATGTGGGGGGTACACTCTGGAAGGGGGGGCACGGCCAAGACGGTACAGAATTGAGCCGGCAGCTGAGGACACACAACAGTGCTCCCATATGCCTGTATATTTCCTTCCAGGGACTCCTGAGTTCCAGCAACTTCCTCAGTCCCTTCCCACAGCCCCGGGCGGGAAGACATCGCACTGCTGGGTCGGCCCACTCCTTCCTCTGGGAGTTTTTATCCAAACTCTTTCCCCACATCCCCACTTCGGAGGAAACACGCTGGGCAGGCTGGGGTGGCACAAGCGGGAATGTGCAGGATCCTGACTGCACTGGGACTGTCTGGCCCCAGCTCTGAATCACGGCAGGACCCGTGTTTGTTTTGGATAAAACCACAGACCCAGTGCAGACAGGCACAGGCTTCAGGAGCCCCATCCTGTGAGGAGAAAAGAGGGAGGTGATAGAGGAGGTGCCTTCTTCTTTAGGAGAAGAAAAGTAAAGACATTACCATCTCGGCTTCCGCGATGGCATGGGGGTACACTCCTGTCTCCCCAAAGGCTACACAGGCAGTTCAGGGGGAGATGTGTCCACAAAGCCGAGTCACCTGCCTCTAGCCGGCAGGTCTATGTGAAGACCCTGAGGCAGACACAGTCTTTACCAGCCCATTTCAGAGACAAGAAAACTGAGGCCCAGGGAAGTGGAGGAACCCTTCTTAGAGGCAGAGCTCACAGGCGCATGCTGGGATCTGAGCCTGGGCCTTCTGAGGCCTCTGGAGGAAGTGGCTGCCTCCTCTGGGTGTGGCGGTGCGCCTGTAGCCTCAGGTCACAGCGACTCCCACAGTGACTCCTATGAGAGTCCTGCCCAGGTGATAGGCAAGAGCTAGAGAACTTGCCCAAGGTCACACAGTAAGTGGCTGCAGCCAGGACCCGAGGCCAAGCCTTTCTGATTTCCTGGGCCTTCGTGCAGATTTGCTTGGGAACCAGAGGCAGGCCTGGGACAGTCCAGCTGCTCCGGAAGCCTCGGATACCCCTTCCCTGCCTAGAATCCATGGATCCATCTAGCCATTCTGGACACGAAAGGCATGCCCGCTGCTGCAGACAGGACACCAGACAGAAGCATGGGAGGGCAGAAAAAGGGAGCTCAACCAGATGGTAAATATTTTTTTTCTTTTAGTTTTTTGAGACAGGGTCTTGCTTTGCAGTTCAAGCTGGTCCTGAGCTCAGCCTCAAACTCAGCAGTCCTCCTGCCTCTGTCTCCTGAGTGCTGGGATTACAAGTGTGAGCACAACGTCCGGCCTAGATGGTTCATATTGAGAAAACACATCAAAATAAAGCTCCAGGAGATGACATATGGTGTCCTGGTTTGTTGCCAAATCACTGACACGGACACATTTCATGTTACTTAATATCATGTGTGTATTTCTCACGTAGACTGGCGTCCGGGATGGGAGGAGGGAGACAGCTACCTTTTCTCTGTGGAATCTGCGTTGCTTCGACTGTTATGACAAGCATGCATTACGCTTTTTGTTTTGCGTTCATTTTATAGCATGAGACGTGGGAAAGTCACCTGAGCGCACAGTGTGATAGAACTTAAGCTCCGGGGTCCTTCAGTGGCCACAGGAGACAGGACGGTGGAAGTAGGTTCACGAAAGGTCTTTCAGGACTGGGCAGGTACTCTAGATGTGGGGGATCTGGGCGGGGTGCAGTGGGGGAGCCTGAGACGGGGCAGGCTCTGAGGGGTGAGGCATCTGGCCCTGTGCTTCCTGGATGACGTGAGGGAACACTCCTGTCTCCCCAGAGGCTATGCAGGCCGCAGGCTGCTCTCTTGGGGGCGGAATCTAGCTGAGCTCACCAGCGTGCAGCCAGCAGGCTGCAGGGACAGGGCCCTGGCCGGCTCAGCGTGCTCTTCCAGCTCTGTCTGGATTTCCTGAGGGAGCCGCGGTGAAATCTCCCACCACAGAAATGTGTGGCATCTAAGGTCACAGGCCGAGTGATGGTGAAGCCATCCTGCTCGGCCAGTGGACACAATCCTCACCGATGTCCTGAATGTGTCTCTCCCTCTCTCCACCTAAAACAAGGGCTCCCTGGGGCTCCCGAGCATATCCGCTGCCTTCGCAGGCCCCTAGGTGAGCCCTTTGTCTTAGGGACGCTCAAACTGGCCTGGCCTTTCGCGTAAAAACAGGCTGCAGCTCCACACGCCACCTGCTCAACTGCTGCTGGCCTAAGACAAGGCCCACAGGTGAGGGGTCATTTCCAGACTAGTATCCGGAGTGACCCCAGGATGTGTCCTGTGGGAGAACCCTGGTCAGTTCAACAGCTACAGATTTTAGCAGGCCTGACCCAGAGAGCTTGGCCAAGCAGCCCCCGGGAAGGGCCCCGAGCTGGCCCCTCAGTGACGTCACTCGGTGTCTTTGCATGGGGGAGCAGTTAGGGAGAGATAGGATAGAAAGGATGAAGATTTTAAGGCCCCACCACTCTGAGTCTGGATCTCAGCCCCTCCCCCGGAAATCCATTTCCTTTGCCTTTGTGAGTTTCATCTGTAAAATGGGTTCACACAGAGGCTTCAAAGGTGCGCCATGAGAATTAAACAGAACCATACAAATAGACTAAGCTGGCATAGACATGCCTGTACCACCTTCTCTGAGAACTCTCTCCACATCAGTGCTTCCACGAGGAATAAACCAGCCATAACTGTTCCTCACGGCCATTCAGTCGTCCTTACAGCACCTCTGTAAGTGGTCTGAGTCAGATCCCATTCTGTAAGTGCAAAGCGGAGGCCCAGGGAGGCTGAGCGACCTCTCTGCAGCCACACGGCTCATGAGGAGAAATCTGGTTGGAATCCGCTTAACACTGCCCAGCACTTGCCGAGCACTTGGCAGGAGCCAGGCTCTGTGCTCTGAACCATCAAACCAAAGTCAGCACTTAAGGGGGCATGAAGTGGGGTGGACTCAAGGTCCACGCGATAAGAACCGGCTGCGGAACCAGTGGGGTCAGGAGCGCTGGGCACAATGCCCGGGCCTGTTCTGAGTCTACGGGGAAGTCAGAGGGGGTCTACTTTTCTTCCCTATCTGTTTATGCTGACCCCAGAGCATGAGCCCCTCCTTTCCCCCTGGAATGACTGACAGTATGCTCATGGCAAAGTTACCTGACATCTCTGGGCCTCACTGTCTTCATCTGTAAAACAGGAATGGTGATCCCATTTCTATCTACTAGCTTCGCAGTAAATAAAGACTAAGTACACAGTGCCCAGCACACAGTAGATACAGTGAACGATACTCACACCCTACAGGATCAAATGGGACGCTGCTGCAGGACAGTGCCGCAAACCGTTAGCGTTGCGCAAAGGCACAGGTGAGGAGTGAGAGATGTTAGCACAAACCACCCCCAGGACAGTCTGCTCAGCACACCAGAGGAGCACTTCCAATGGATTCCCCATTTACTTTCCACACTTGGAGAAGCACAGTCCGCGCTGTGCAGAAGGGAAAGCAAGCCCAGCGAGGCTCTGTGACTGATTCAGGGTCTCACAGCAAGGGGCAGGGTGAGCACGGAACCCGGGGCCTGGTGACTACAGCAGACGGGCAAGCTCACCCATTCGGCTTTCGGGACCACACGGCTGCAAGGCGGGGGTCCTGCCAAGCCCCTGGCAGTCTTCAGGGAAGGGAGGGTACTGAGTTCCACTTCTGCTGTGAAAGCTCGTGTGTGCTTGTGTCCTGCGTCAAGTAGGTGGGGGCATCTCAAGCTGCAGGGCTTCGGCTTCGACCCCACCCCCACCTGCTCCGATCCACAGGAGACAAGGGGGTGTGTGGCTCTGGTGGGCACTGCTGAGGCCATGGAGCAGGGTAAGTGGGTCTGAACCGGTGGCTGTGCCCCGGGGCTGGGTGTGAGAGAAAGGCCAGGACTCCTCCCGTTTGTGTCCTTAAGAGCTAGAGCCGTCTTCCACTCTCAACTAGCCATTTGGAACCATTTCTTTCTCACAAGGTTTCTGCCCCTTTGATGGAAGATGAGGCCCCTTATAGGTAGCTTTTTCTATTTTATCTACGACTAAGTATCCTGAAGATTTTCAAAAACGGATGGCTCTGTTGAATCCTGAGCACTGCCCTGGATGGACGAGTGAGGTGGTTCCTGAGGAGATGGCCTTTCCCTTGGGGTTCCGGGCCAGGCCAGGTTCAGCAGGAAGGGGAGCAGACCGAGGGCCCGGCCGCCAAGGGCTCGCTCGAGTGAGCAGGGACCTGTGTGGCCCTGGGAGTCCCTGCCGGAGGAAGACTCCCCTGGGAGGGTGGGAGCCCAACACATATTAGTCAGAATATGGCTGAGATTCTAAGGAGAAAGCCGACACCTAGGTGGAAAGGACTCTGGCCACGCAGGCTGGTTATGAAGAAGCCACAGATGAGGGCCACTCACGAGAAATAACAGATTCTCACAAATGGCTGCTGCGACTTTCACGGGACCTTAACCCACAACATTCAACATTCAGTCAGTGCTAGTCGGGGACTAAACTATACCCTGAAGTCACACAAAAAAAGAAAAAGACAGCCGCTCTTGTGCACCTGCTGTGTCACCCTGCGCTGTCGTTTTACACCTGTGCTCTCCAGTGCTCCCAACCCTGGATGTTAATCAGCCTATCTCTCAGATGGGAAGACTGAGGCGCAGACCTTACTCAGCAGGATCCCACAGGTGGAGACAGGTAGACATTCTAGTCCACTTCCCCTGCTCCGAAGCCTTCAATCATGGCGGCCTGCCTCCCCATGACCAGGCCTGCCCGGCACACAGGCTCCTCTCTGGCCCAGCCCTTGGTCTCCCTCTTGGTGCTTACCGAGCAGGTGCTTGATGATGGCTTGGTTGTGTTCCCAGAGGTTAGTGAAGGTCCCCCAGCGTGAGTGGCCATCAGGCACAGGGTTGGCCTTGATCCAGCCCCCGCAGGCGTAGCTGAAGAAGTCCTGGCATGGGTCCACCGTGGGGTCCATGGAGCTCAGGATGGAGCTGGTCACTGACACGCAGGCCTCGCTCAGGCACACTGGGGGTGTCCCTGGAGGGGTCAGGGACAAAGGCCAGTGAAGAGGCTGGGGGAGGACAGTGCAGGGAGTCCTGGGGCCCAGGAGACACGGACCCCAACCTACTCCTCATCAGATAGCTGAGAACAGTCACTAGAGCTCTAATGAGAGATGAGGTCATACATTTGTGATCTCTCAGCTTGTAAAGTAAGACTTCTGTTTAGCTGCCCCAAATGCCTTCTGCGGCTTCACCTGGGAGTGGGGCGGGTGTTTTTCTCCTAATCCTTCTCTCCACGAAGATCCAGAGACTTCTTGTTCCTCGGTGCTCAACAAACATATTCACACATTCATGCATCCATCTCCCCACAAAGTAAAACTCTGAGTGTCTTCCCTGAACAGTGTGCATTAGTGAGTGTGTGTGTGTGTGTGTGGGGGGGGGTTTGTGTGTGTCTCACAGAAAGAGAGACAAACAGGCTACATGGCATGGGGGATACAAAAGATAAAGTCTCTCTTTTAAGAGCTAATAATCTAATTTGGGATAAATACATTATACAAGAAGACAACTCTAGCAGAAATTGCCATTCATTCTACAAATAATCTGAGCCTTGGCCATGTGTCACGTGGGGGACGCTGCCAACATGGTGTTGGGACACTGGAGGCCCAGGCGGCTGGCAGGAACAGGGGGAGGGAGCAGAAGAAACACTCAGAGCACAAGGCCAGACGGGAGACAGCTCCCAAACTAAAGGAGCCTAAGGCAAAGCAACTCACAAAAACTCAACTGAAAAGACCGGTGGGCAGGTGGGCAGAGGCACAGTGAGGGTTGAGGCCCGGGCCTCCAGCAAAAGCCCTGAACTGTGGCCACTCCCAGGGCCCTGCAGGCAGCGAGATGAACAGGAGTGCACAGCGGAGGGACCCAGCCTGGCCTCACTCCAGGTGACACAAGGTGTTCAGGTGGCAGCAGGGACCATGTCCCAACAGCTCCGCACCAGGCATTTCCCACACTCATCATTTTATCTGGGCGCCAGGGCACGTGTGCCATCCCTGTGGAAGATGAGGCAACGGAAGCTCCTATGGAGGACCGGAACAAGGGTGCCCGCTGCGTGGGGAAGCCGAGATTGCCGCTCAGGCCGACCCTGCTACAGTGGCTCCGGACTGTACCGTCTGCTCCCTCTCCACCTTGGCCAGCCTCGCTAAGGGCCAGTGCAGCCAGACAGGCAGGGTCAGTTTCCCCACCACAGGAGGTGGGTGGCTTGGAGACTGTTAGACGTCCGATCTCAGCTTTCTGCTTCCACCTGTGGGCCCCTCTGCAGGCAGCCTCACCTCTCCAAGCCTCAGTTTGTGGAAGAATCAATTTCACGGTGATGATGGAATGATTTGCTGGCTGGGCACGGGGCTCAGTGTCCTCGCGGTTCAGGGTTGGAGGGTCCTGGGTTAAGCTTCAGAGAGCAAGAAAGGTGTCCGGGCCACCCCTCACCTCAGTCAGAAAGACTCCGCAGACTCCCTCTGGGGCCGGCAGTTGGGAGCTGCGTAAGGCACACAGAGTCCTTCAGGTGGTTGGGAGCCCCACAAGAGCAGGAAAGAGGGTGGCTTTAATTCCGCAACAATTAAAATTATTGAGCTACTACATGTGAACCTGGTGAGTCCTCTCCATGGTGGAGGTGTCACTGGAGTTCTCAGGATTTCTAGATCAGATGTCCACCAGAATCACCATATCAGTCCCTAGCATTCGGGGGGGGGCTGGCATCTTCATGGGGGGAGGGGAGGAGAATTTCTGACAGTCTGAAAAAAAACCTTATTCACTATTATGATACAACCTCATGTTTAGGAAAGGGAAAGAATACCTATTGTTTTCATATACCAAACTACAGGAAGTCAAGCTTGACAAAATCTTGGCTGGCAGAAATACCCAGTGGACAGGCTGTAAGACAGACTTGAGTTTAAAAAATGAAATGAGGAATCAGGGTACACAACTCTGAGAAGTTGGTCTCAGAGGTCTGAGTCCTTCACTAAGTACTTGCTCCCCACTGTCCAGCACTGGGTCACTACCTGCAGGGGCAGGAAGTAGTTGTTTCGTTTAGGAAGAGCATGACTGACCAGTTGGATGGCAGGAGCCGGCCCAAATCTAATGCACTCATCTGGATAGGCCTCGCCTTGACGCAGCTTACACACTTTAAAATATTTCCTGGGAGAATTTGTTTGTTTTGCTGCTACTGTTTACAAAGCAGCTTGGAGGTTCTGGAAAGCAGGGTGCAGCAGGAAGATCCATGGAGGTGTGCCTAGGCACCCAGACAATACTCAGAAGTGGGGCTTCCAGAATCATCCGAGGCTTTGCTTTGACTGGCCTGATGCTGGCTCATACGCAGCCAACGTCAGCCCCGCCACTGTGTAATGGGGTCCCTCCAATATCCAAGGTGGCCTAGGAGTGCCCGGCTCTCGGCCCCACTCTGCTAGAGAGGAAGAAGTACATAGTTCTCCCAGGCCCAGGCTGGGAGAAACTCTTCTGAGATCCTGAAGGCTGGGATGGGGCCGCAGCAGGTGCCCTTCAGGGACCTCACTTGGAATATCAGCAGACAAGTTTGGGGCTGATGACCTGCTGCTCCCTCGGGCTCCTTTCTGGTTTCCAGTGAAGAAACATCTTGGGGGCTCCTAGGGGTGGTTCCAGGGCAACGATGGCTGCTGGCCTCCAGCCTGCCTTCCATGCCTTGGGCCAAGAGCTGGGCAGATGCTGCTGCCAGAGCCCACCGTCACAAGTGAACTGAAGCTGATTTAAGGCTAAGGCAGGAAGGCAGCCGCAGATGAGGGTGATCTGCTTGTGCCCCGCTGGCAGAGCTGGCACATGCACACACAACATTCACAAACACACACTTGCAAGGTCACACACACATTCACTTTCATCAGGGAAAGCTGTTCCGGGCTCATCCCCCTCATGCTGATCACTCACTTAGCTAACTATTCGGACACCCACGGAGCGCAGGCACATGTGGCTAAAGGCCTGGAAACTTGGTACTTCATTAATCAGATACGCATTAGGCACCTGCTGGGCCAGACGCATGTGGTAAACCACCCACAAAGCATTACATAGTTAAATAATCAAGAGATTATTTCTTAAGTACCAAGTAGGTATTTAGTCCAGGGTCTGACAGAAAGTGAGCAGTCATTACATGTCTGCAGAGGAATGACTATGTGCCCCACAGGAGGGGTGTAAGCATGACAAAGCTGAAGTCCCTGCCCTCTCTCCAGATCCCCAAGGCCATTCCTCAATCCAGTCCTGCATGCCCCCCTCCTTGGCCAGCTCTTTTGCAGGGAGGAAGGCAAACAGCCGCACTACCTCTAACTGGGGAAATGGCCAAATTGGTGGGGGACCCCCCCCCCCCGAGCAAAGTTCTCTATGGCCTTCCAATTAGAGACATCATTACAATTCTGCATGCTGGGCCAAAGGAGAGTGAGAGGCTCTGGGATTGGCTGAACTCCTCTGTAGAAGGACCTGCCCTTTATAGTTTTATAAGCATTAAGTGCTCACTGAGGTTCTTGGTCAGATCTACTGCGTTAGACCCACAGAACCAGAACCATAGAAGGTGGAGTAGATACAGAGATACAAGGTTCTGGGTCACCAGGCAGCTTCTCCGGGGTGCTAACATGCAAGGAAGTAAGGGACCCTCACCCCAGCTGCCCCACTCCATCTCCTACTAGCCATGTACCCTTGGACAAGTCTCTCAGCCTCGGTGCCTCAGTTTCTTTATATGGAAGAAGGCTAAGAGTGCACCTCACAGGGCTGCTGCGAGGGAGAGGGATGTGGTGCACCTGGACAGGACAGGTAGCAGCTGGCCTTCAGAAACTTTCCTAAGAAGCCACCATTGCTAGTTCAGCGGGACTGAGGCTGGCAGACTAGCAGCCTGCGTCTATCCTGCCCACATCCTGACAACAGTGCCAACAGTGCCCAGAGCTGTTCAAGGCACCAGGATGCCCTAGAACCATCCCCAAACTGGGCACTGTTTCTCCCATTTAAAGTAGAAAAGACAGAGACCCTGGGAAATGAGGTGGCTTGTCTAAGGGCACACTGCCTAGAAGCTACCAAGTCGGGATGTGTCCCTCTCAGTCTAAAATCTTCCTATGTCCCCGCCCTCCCCCAAGGCTCAGGCTGGCTCAGGATTCGGAGCCTCTAGGTCCTGGGGGCCACTTCTCAAGCGGAGAAGCCCTGTGCACACACACAGAGTGCAGGACAGAAGGGACCAAGCCCACCATGGAACAGAGATACCTACTTGTCCGGTACTGGATGCCCAGTGCTGTGAGGCAGGCCACCAGCCCTGCTGCCAGAAGGGCCACCAGAACTATCAGCAGCTTCTCCACCTGGGTCCGCGTGGCCCAACACTGCTGGCTGCTTCTGGGACGGCGGAAGTTCACCTGCAGGGGTGGCAGCGGGAGGGGCAGGGGAGACATGAGCCCGGAGCACCCCTTCCCCAGGAGGAAGGGGCACTGGTGCAGGCCTACACTCTGGGGAGGCATGGGGGCTGCCCCGGTCTCAGGGGTGGTCCAGTTCCCACGGAATCAGCCCTGATCCAGGGAGGGAGCCGCCACCCTGTTCGGTAGCTGAGATTTGCTTCCAGACATGAGTCTGTAGCTCAACTCAGCCAGGATTGTGTTTTCTCTGTTACCCGATACTGGCAGAGGAAAAAACTGCAGCTTTTCCCTGTTTCTCCAGTAAAGAGTTCAAAAAAAAGCACAGGATGTTTGGACTTGAGGCATCCAGCAGCGTCCAGCTGGGCTCTCCTCAGAGTCCCCCCGTCCGAAGGGCTGGAGACCGAGGCTCACAGTGCCCAGAGGCATGGACACCTCCAGCTCACTGAGCCCGCCCAGTCCCAGGAAAGATGTGTTATTCATTCTGTTAACAAGTGAGGAAACTGAGGCACAGAGGTGAGACCCTTGCTGCTCCTCACACAGCTGCGTGGGTAGGGCTGGGGTTTGGACTGGAGCCTGCAGATCCCAGAGCCCACTCGCTTGTGGGTCAGAGACGTGTGTCTTAGGAGATGTCGGGGCAGACACAGGACAAAGGGCTCCACTCGGGTCGGTCCTTGAATGCAAGGAGAAGGTCCCCAGCCTTGCAGTCTAGCTAAACAGGAAAGGAGGCACAATGGGAGGAAGGGGAGGGCGTGGTGCCACGGCCAACAGCACAGGCTCCTCACACCCAAAGCCTCCGGGTTCCCCTCTGTTCCAAGAGGTGTTTCCTGCAGTAATTCCCAGGGCCACAGCATAGCAAGGGCCGCTGAAGATGGCTTGGCTTGGTCACGCTGCCTCCCTGTGTGAATAGCTGGGCACACCTCAGGGTCCTGCAGAAGTATGGAGTGCAGGACGGACTCCTTTGCTCGTGCTGTTCACAGCCCAACAGGGAGGAAGATACAGAAACAGCAGGGAGTGGCGGGGAGGTCAAGCTGGGAAGGCTCACGGAAGAGGGGATGTCTGGGCTGAGTCTTTAAGCACACACAGGAGCTGGCGAAGTCCGGGAGTCCACAGGGTGCTAGAGCTAATATTTCCTCCAGAGGACTGGGGGGGGAAGGTTAGCTTTTCTCTTTGGAGGAAGAAGCCAGGCTCAGCAGGAGGGCTCCTAAGGAGGCTGTCACAGCATGCCGGGGAATCTGAGAGGACCCAGAATCTGACATGCAAAGACCCCGAGTTGAGGAGGGCTCCCCCAGAGCCACGTCAGAGTGCCCAGCGGTTCCCACACTGGCACTTGGGGATCTGAGATGGTCACTATGACCAGCACTGGGAAAGAGAAAGTACTAAGGACAGAATCCGAGTACGAAGTATCTGAGCGTTCACTCTGGGCAGGAAATGACTGACCTGCCTCTTCAGACAAAGGGGAACACGAACACTACGTTTCTGTGGAAAGAAAGTCAGATTCTTAAACTGAGAAGTGGAATTTAAGAACTGGGGACATTTCCTAGAAGTCTGGCAGTGGGCCAGGTAGACGGAGAAAGGCCACTTGATAAAGTCCCATAAGAGTCTTTTTTTTAATGGGACAAGTGAAGACTTCTGAGCACACTGCACTCACTCGTGAAGCTTTCGTGTGAGCACCTGGTGCAGAAAGAGATGCGGAAAGGACCACACTCCCACGTATACAACACGCAAAGTTGACGGAGCCATCCTGCGGACATCGATAATCTCAGTTTATCAGACGCCGGCAGTCAGAGGGACCCCGAGGCCCTGAGGTAGAGGCCCGCTCATCTGGGGATGCTCACATCTGTGTGCCACTGCCTGGCTGTCCTGTCTGCACCACATCTCACCCTTGCTTGTCCCTGTCAAGGCTTCTCGTGCTCCATGACCCTGGCTCAGCTCTCTGGATGCACAGAGGCCGCGATTTAAGAGGCCCCCTCTGCCTGGCCTGGCGGCAGGGAGCTGGAGGATCAACTGTCAAGAAAAGCAGGGAAACCTCAGAGATGCTGCAAGGAGGAGAAGCCAGGAGTAAATGTGAAAGGGGGACAGGGCAGATTCCAACAGAAGGTACATGCAAGGGGCAGGGAGGGAGGGAAGAGAAAGAGCCAAGGACAGCTACCCACCAAGCTACCCACCCCAGCGCCCCTCTGTGCCTGCACCTTCGGTTTTGCTGCTAGATAGTGCAATTCCATCTTCACCACATCTCTACGAGGGGGCTGTGCCCAGAAGAGAGACAGGAAGTGTGTGGGGGGAGGGGAGCGGCAGAAAAGGGGAGACAGCCCAACTCCCCCAAGCTGGCAGCCTCCTCCCAACCAGGGGCTCCCCAGAGGAGCAGTCGAACCGAGCTACATTGTTCCACGTCAAGCAAAGTGTTGAAGCTAAACAGATGGTGTTTGCTGCAAATTAAATTAGAATTAAGCCCGAATTGAATTAACAATTCATAGTTCCAGGCAAGAATGGCAAATGGGATTTGAAAACAGGATTTTTAACCTTTGCCATGTTCTCTGCTCAGGGTGCACTGCTGGGCCGAGGGCTCCTGGTCTCTGGACAGCCGGGTCTCTCAGAGTGAGAATGCAGAGGCCGCTCCTGGGGGGCAGAAGTCAGCGGGGGCGCTGGGTTTGCCTCACAAGCTTCTCTGAGGGAGGATGGTCACTTCCCAGTGCCGTGGACGAGGCTGGGTCAGCACTGACACTCTCAGCCATCGGGTCTCAGCCATCTCCCTTCCTCTGAGCTCTCTGCTCCCCCTTTCATGGGACCAGCGGACAACCCTACGAGCGGGATCCCCACAAGGGGTGACGTGCGTGGTTTCTCACTTTCCTTTAGGAAATGAGGGCATGTCCATTACGGGACACAGCTGCAGCCCCTGGGACGGCAGAGGATCGGTGGTGAGCAGCCCATCCATCTCGGGAGAGCTAAGTGGGACACGGCTGCTCCCCAAGGAGCAGGACTGATGCCTGCAAGATGGGGCAGTGTCACCGTGGACACGGGCTGCTGGTGGTCTTCGTGTCCTACTCATTGTTACGGCGATGAGAAGCAGAGAATGAAAGCAAGAGAGAAAGGGCTGCCCTCCAAAGGGAGCTGTGGAGGAGGAGACTGAGACGGAAGGAGCTAGGACCCCTCCAGAAACAGGGAGAGACCGAGGCAGACAGACACACGGACACACAGAAGAGAGAGTCTAGCTGCCTGGGCCAGGAGTTCCCAGCATTTCCACAACCAAGGGAACAAAGCCCTATGGAGGGATAAAGATTCAGTTACAGAAGTGAATGCCTGGCTCACCTGGGCTTAAAGCAAGAACAAGTTCTGCAAGTGAGGACAGGGCACCCTCCTGGGGCCCAGGAGCCACGCTGGCAACGGCAGGCGTGAGGAACCCAGCTGAGCCTGGTTTTCAGGGCTGGGTTGGAAAGGATGGCAGAGGCTCATCCTGAGCAGCCTCCAGTGACCGGGGCTGCA